>BSBK01005480.1:0-272500 GCA_027943335.1 Chamaecyparis obtusa
ATATATATATATATATATATTATATATATATATATGTATATATATAAATAAATATGTATATATATATATGTATATATAATATATATATATGTATATATATATATACACATATATATATACATATATATATACACATATATAAACATATATATATGTATCTATGTATATACATATATGTGTATATACATATAGATATATACATATATATACATATATATACATATATTATATATATATATCTTTGTGTGTGTGTGTGTGTATGTATATATGTATATATATGTGTATATATATATATGTATACACACACACACACAGAGATATATATATATATATATATATATATATGCAAATAGTAGCAGACAAGGATGGCGAGTGCAACATCATGTGGATCTCCCATAGAAGTGACTATGGATGCCTCCCCTCATCCTACAGGCACATCAAACAAGATTCATACTAAAACATGATTTGATAGTATTGTTAGCACATAGATAATCATAACCATGTAATTGCAATAATAGAATCTAAATCATCATCAGGATAGAAGATTACAATACAGACAGGGGATCATCACATATCATAGGAGATATTTTTCCAAGTAATAGTTAGGATCCTAATCAGAAAGCATATTATCAAACACATTCTCATCATATCACATCCACTTGGTTAAGGTATCTTACAATTATACACATACCACAGTCAAACTGAAACATTTAAAACCAATCACTTAAATGAAAGTGTACCCTCAAACAACCTTACATCCCTTAATACTTCAATCACATGTTAGGGTTAGAGGGTCATTATAACTAAACTAGGTCCTA
This sequence comes from Chamaecyparis obtusa, assembly GCA_027943335.1. NCBI lineage: Eukaryota > Viridiplantae > Streptophyta > Pinopsida > Cupressales > Cupressaceae > Chamaecyparis > Chamaecyparis obtusa. The sequence goes on from BSBK01005480.1 coordinate 819, forward strand.
TTATCCATGGGTAATTTCTATAATAACTAACTATAGCTAAGTGTTCATGTGGATCCTGAGTCCTATTTCTTATGTTCTATTCTTTCGTTGATTTGGGTCTTACCATTTTGTAACCATGCCCATGTTCCATTATCTCTTGTTGCCTATACCTTTTCCCATTCTTTCTTGCTTTCTTAAATATGGTAATATTATCATTGATATATGTGTGTGCTTCTTTAAGGAACCTCTTGTTACTTAGTATCATGTTCTTATCTTTTGTGTTCTTCAAAGTGACCCTTACATGCCTGCTCATGTTAGCTGGTGCAGGAGAACCTAGGACCTTAGGCTTGAAAGTCCTTCTTTTGTTTTGGCTTGTACTGGTCCTAGCCATAATATGAGGTTAATAAATGGCTCCATGAGATCCTAGGTGTGATAGGAGATTAGTTGTTTGAGTTAGCTTAGGTTTGTGGTAGTTAAGTTGAGTTTGTAGGCCAAGGTGTCCTTAGGACCTAGCTTGGTCCTAGAAATTGGGAAAAGGGGAAAAAGTGTGGAAATGTTGGTCAAATGATTGGTTACGGTCTAAAATGGCACCAAATAGTCTTGATAGGTTTTTATAACATTTTAGAAGTCTTTGAGTGGTTTGAGTAGTGAAATGAGCAACTATGTAAAAGTTACTAAAAAGTTGTCATGACAACTTTTGCAATTTTACAAAGTTGCATGACAAATTTTTGTCCTAAGAGGACCAACCTATGTTATAGGTCAAATGGGGCTCCTAAACACCTAAACCTCATGGATAGAGTCTATTTAATCCCTAAAAGGCTTGAATACCAAGGTTGGAAATATTTTCAATTTCTGGCATTAAGTGTGTAATCAATGTGACAGTCATTTAAGGACACAATCCTTTGTTTTGATGCAATAATGGTGTTTAATGCATTAGTTTTTTCTTGTAAAGAGAAGATTCAATAAATATTTATCATTTTGTTTCTATTTTGTATCATTTTATGTGCTTATTAGTATTTTTATTATTTTAGGTTTAAATCTTTTGTTTTAGCCAGTTCACTAGCCTGTTTATAGTTCTGTGTACAAACATGGCTCCCCCATGAATTCCCATTGTGTGTTTATCATGATCAGTTGCAACATGGAAGAGGATCCTATGTATAGTGTATATATCCCTTTTGTTAGTAATTAATGCTGAATACATCATATGGGAGTATTGGCAGCCATTCTGTAGCAAGTTGTTGCATTCATGACTATGATTGTCATTGATGTCAACATAGTGATCTACTAAAAATTAGCAGAGAAGCAGATAGTGTTTGTATTAGCACACATGGGATATTGTAGATAAAGCTATGAAATGTTGAGGACTTAATCTATGATATGTTATATGTTCATGGTTAAGTTCACAGATAGTAATTCATTTATTCATTAAAGTTATGAGCATTTTGGTGGAAGTAGTATTCAGGCAGTGTTCCTGAGTAGCGGTTTTGGAAATCGGATGATATCTCCTAATCAGGATGGAATCTAGTTATGTGAAAATAGAGAGTAGTAGAAGACATTTTTATAGTAATGTGTTTAACAACACAAACATCGAGGCCACACAAGTGAAGAGTTATTGTACTTGGAAGCTGACAGTTTTGTGTAATTTTGATGTAACATGTGGAAACTTTTATTTTGTAATTGTATGCTGACTCATTTGTAATTACTTGAGTGTGGTATATAAGAAGGAATGTTTTTCCTTGATGAGACATGGAATTGAATGATAATATGATATGAGATATGAAAATGAAGTGAAGAAAAGAGTCAATGAAAATGAATTTGTGAAAGGTGACATGCGAGGTACAGAGATCTGAAATTGAGATCTGTTGTAGCAGTGAGTGTGGTTTGGCATAGTCAAAGATGAGGTAACATATTTGATATTATTCTATGGAATAATCTAGAGATCATTTGGATAGTGTGTTCAGTGATCTTGCCATTGAAGCTATTTGGGTAGTGGGTCCTTCTGTCTTCCATAAACTCCTAACAAAGTTAGAATCTTTTAGCAAGGATTCAAAGTCTCCTAACAGGGACTCATATGTACTAAATGTATTTCATAAGAATCCTAATAGAGTCCATCCTTTCAAAAGGAATATTCATATTAGTGCATCTTTTGTGGGCATCATTCCCACCGGGGTTTACTCTTTGATCAAGAGGTTTCCTAGTCAACATATCTTGTGTCATTGTGTTATTGTGTATGAACATCTTTATATGGTTGTTGATTACATTGCTTATATGGTTAAATGCTATTGAAATTGATAAAGGTTATAATTATCTGATAACTGATTCACCCCCCCCCCCCTCTTAGTTATCTTGGTGGACTTTACTTTCTAACAATTGGTATTAGAGAAGCACATCCTTGAAAGAAAATTTTAACAGCTTAAGAAGATCCATGACAAATTTTAGGAAAGAAAGCCCTAAGTTTGGAGTAAATTTTGACAGCTGGAAAGAAAAGATGAAGACGCATCTACTATGTTTAGGACCAGGTTATTGGTTGATTACTAAGAATGATAAGACTATAATTGAAGATGACAATATTGAATCATTTACTAAGGAAGAAAGAGATATATTCATGTGTAACATACTTTCCAAAGAAGCACTTGTGTCAGCCCTTCCAGAGAATGATTACAGTCAAGTAAAACATTTGAGGAAATCTTATGATATTTGGAAAGCTTTACACTCTACTTTTGAAGGTGAAAAACATGCAAAGCAAGTTAGATTACATAATTGGATATGTACATTTGAAGATATAAGAATGATGGAAGATGAATATGTTAGAGGCTATATTGGTATAATGTCAGAAATTGTTGCAGGTATAAAATCTTGTGGAGGAACAAAGATAGAGAATGAAGTGATATGGAAAATTCTAAGGACATTGACTCCTGTATTCAAGCAGACAACATAGATGATTGAACAAGTCATACCTTATACTACAAACTTTACAAGAGAGACTCTTCTTGGAAGATTGGAAGCAGCAGAAATGAACCTGAGGTTATTAGGAGACTTACCTAGAATGGAGACAACATTCAGTGCTCTTAGTGTTCACCCTACTTGTTCAAGAACAATGAGTGTGAGTGGTGATTATGCTAGTAGTAGCAGATCTAGAAGTGAAGAAGACAGAAAGATTGAAGACGGTATTTCCTTGCTTGTGAAAAGAGAACTAGATGGTAAGAAAATTTTTAAATGTTGGACATGTCAAGAATATGGTCATTTTGCATCTAAGTGTCCTAAGAGAGTCAAGAAGTATAGAAATAACTTTAAGCCTAGAAGAACTAAGGAATGTTATTATGCTAATGATGATGAACTTGAAGCTAGTATAGAGAGAACCTTAAGTGAAAGTGATACTAAGAACAATGATGACATAGGATTTGTAGCAATTAAAGAAGAAAATTTTGAAATAGAGCTTAAAGAAGAAAAATCCCTAGTTTCTCAAGTTGAAAAGAAATTTGATTGGATTATAGATAGTGGTTGTTCACATCATATGACTAGTGATATGAGAAAGTTCATAAAGTTTAACAATTATGATGGAGGAGTTGTTAGAGTTGGAAACAATGCACCTTGTTTGATTAAAGGTATAGGATCTATTATCCTTGATGGAAAGACTAATACTGATAATGTCTACTTTGTGGATGGTTTGAACATAATCTTTTAAGTGTTGGACAGTTAGTTGATAAGGGATATCAAGTTTGGTTTACTAAGAAAACCTATGTGATAAAAGATAAAAATGGAAATCTAATTGGAACTGGATCTATAACTAGAGGTAATGTATTTCAGTTGAATCCTACTGAGATGACATGCTTGATTACTAAGATTGATGATAGTTGGTTATGGCACAGAAGATTTTGTCATATAAATTTTGATAACATTGTGAAAATAAGTACTACACTTGCAGTAAGAGATTTTCCTAGAATTATGAAACCTACTAACATGATGTGCAAGGAATGTGTATTGGCTAAATAGAAGAGAAGTTCATTTCCCAGCAAGAAGTTCACAATAGCAGAGAAGTTGGAGATTTTTCATACAAACTTGAGTGGTCCTACCAAAACTAGAGGATTCTATGGTGAAAGGTATTTTATGATTCTTGTTGATGATTTTACAAGAATGATGTGGATTGCATTTCTTAAAGAAAAATCTGAAGCATTTGAAAAGTTTAAGATCATTAAGAAAAAAGTTGAGAATGAATTTAAAATGAAGATTAAATGTTTAAGATTAGATAGAGGTGGTGAATTTACTTCTAGAGAGTTTAACACTTTTTGTGAAGTAAATGGTATTAAGAGACAGTTTTCAGCCCCTAGGACACCTGAACAAAATGGTATTGCAAAAAGAAGGAACATATCAGTGACTGAAGTAGCAAGAGCTATGTTATTTGAGAATGACTTAGTGAAGATATTCTAGAGAGAAGTAGTGAACACAGGAGTGTATACAATGAACATAGTACAAATCAAAGAAGATATAGACAAGACACCCTATGAATTATGGTTTGGACATGCACCCTCAGTTAAGTATTTTAGAATTTTTGGAAGCAAATGTTATATAAAGAGAGATGATGACAATATTGGAAAGTTTGACCCTAGAAGTGATGAAGGTATATTTCTTGGATATTCATTGAAAAGAAAAGCTTATAGATGTTACAATAAGAGAACTAAGACTATTGTTGAGAGCACAAATGTTAAAGTTGATGAAAACTTCAAAATTTAGGAAAGAATGCTTGATTATGGATCAGATGAAGAAGCTCATCCTAAACCTAATCCAGAGTTTACTGAATTATTTTATGAAACTGACAGTGATTTGTTGAATGAAAGCCACAGTGAAGTTATTGAAGAACCAACATCTAAAGTGAGATCTGAGACAATGACACCTACCAAGAACCTATCAAGAAATCATCTTGCTAAACAGATTATTGGAATCATAGACAAAGGAGTTCTAACTCGAAATAAGGTACAAGAACAATTATGTTTGATTTCTCAAATTGAACCTAAATCTACTAGTGAAGCTTGTGAAGATGAACATTGGATTAAAGCTATGAGAGAAGAACTTTATCAGATTGAAAAGAACAAGACATGGGAATTAATCCCTAGACCTAAAGATAAGAATGTGATAGGAACCAAATGGGTATTCAGAAACAAGATGAATGAACAAGGAGAAGTAGTAAGAAACAAAGCAAGATTGGTATGTAAAGGATACTCTTAGCAAGAAGGAATTGACTATGAAGAAAATTTTGCACCTGTAGCAAGAATTAAAGCAATAAGAATGTTTTCAGCCTATGCAACTTACAAAAAATTCAAAGTGTATCAAATGGATGTGAAGTCAGCATTTCTGAATGGAGAATTGGAAGAAGAAGTCTACATCAAGCAGCCTAAAGGTTTTCCTTTAACTCAAGAAGGAGACATGGTATGTAAACTAAAGAAAGCTTTATATGGACTTAAGCAAGCACCTAGAACTTGGTATGAAAGATTGGATAAGTATTTGATAACATTGGGATTTATGAAAGGAATAGTTGATAGCAACTCGTACACAAAAGAAATTGAAGATGGTTTGTTAGTTATAGTTATTTTTATTGATGATATCATTTTTGGAGGAGAAGATGAAGCCAATGACAAATTTGCAAATGAAATGAAGACCAAATTTGAAATGAGCATGATTGGTGAAATGAAATACTTTTTGGGATTGCAGATAACACATAACAGTGATGGTATCTTTGTGAGTCATAAAAAGTACTTGAATGAGTTGTTGAAAAGATTTGGAATGGAGAACTATAAAACAATTGGAACACCTATGGTAACTAGACAAAATTTATCTAGTACAGATGATACTCCCGCAGTTGAAAAAAAGAAGCATAGATCTATGATTGGAGGAGTACAGTGTTTGACACATACAAGACCAGACATAGCACACTTAGTTGGAATTGTAGCAAGATTTCAAGCTGAACCTAGAGAATCACATTATGTAGTAGTAAAGAGGATACTGGGATATTTAAGAGGTACAATGAACTATGGATTTTGGTATGAAAAGTCTGATGATTTTACCCTATGTGCATATACAAATGCTGATTGGGGAGGTAGTGTTGATGACAAAAAGAGTACCAGTGGTGGAGAATTTTTCCTTGGAGGAAGATTAGTTTCTTGGCTAAGCAAGAAGTAGAACTGTATTTCACAAAGTACAACAGAAGCAGAATATGTAGCAGAAGCAAACAATTGTAACCAAATAATTTGGATGAAGCAGATGCTGAAGGATATTGGAATAAAGTTTTTTGAACCTATTGTTATACATTGTGACAACACCAGCATAGTTAGTATGTCTATGAACCCTGTACTACATTCTAAGACTAAGCATATAGAAATAAAGTATCATGTAGTGAGAGAGAAAGTTGTAGAGAAAGAAGTCAAATTGGAATACATAAGCACAAAGGATTAGATTGCAGACATATTTACAAAACCTTTTTCGAAGGATACATTTGAGTATCTGAGAGGTATGCTTGGGGTTATGCCCCAACCTACTTTTGAGAAATGGTGTAGTTGGTTGCATCTATCCAGTGGTATATTAGCTCTATCTTTCTTCTAGACTGGATGTTGGTACTTCCTCTATGGGGGAGTATGTGTATATAAGCTGAGTCATGAGGACTCTAGTAAATGTATTTTTCTTATCAGTGTCTTTTGACATTATAGTTGTTGTTGACATAATGATGAAATTTATGTCATTAATGTCAATGGGGGAGAGAAGTATGCATGAAAAAACTATCTATCATGTCTGTAAGAGAGATTTGAATAGGAAAATGAAGCACGATTTGATTGATGAAGAGGACTTAAAGAATTTTTTGAGCAGCAGTGTTGCAGTGTTGGATTTATGGAACATTGGATGTTTTTTCATCTATGTTGCCATCAATGCCAATGGGGGAGATTGTTAGGAATGGATGCTGAATATATCCTATAGGAGTATTGGCAGCCATTCTATAGCAAGCTGTTGTTGCATTCATGACTATGATTGTCATTAATGTCAACACAGTGATCTACTATAAATTAGTAGAGAAGCAGATAGTGTTTGTATTAGTGCATGTGGGATATTGAAGATCAAGCTATGTGATGTTGAGGACTTAATCTATGATATGTTATATGTTCATGGTTAAGTGCACAGATAGTAATTCATTTATTCATGAAAGTTATGAGCATTTTGGTGGAAGCAGTATTCAGGCAGTGTTCCTGAGTAGCGATTTTGGAAATTGGATGATATCTCCTAATCGGGATGGAATTTGGTTATGTGCAGTCATAGAGAAGTAGAAGACATGTTGATAGTAACATGGTTAACAATGCAAACTTCAAGGTTTATGGGCATCATTCCCACCAAGGTTTACTCTTTGATCAAGAGGTTCCCTAGTCAACCTATCTTGTGTCATTGTGTTATTGTGTATGAACATATTTATATGGTTGTTGATTACATTGCTTAAATGGTTAAATGTTGTCTAAATTGATAAAGGTTATAATTATCTGATAACTAATTCAACCCCCCCCCCCCTCATTTATCTTGGTGGACTTTACTTTCTAACACCTTTTGGAGTTCTGGAAACAAGCATGGCCATTTTTGTGACATTTCCATAGGTGAGCACAGTCATTGCTCGACTAGGGACAAGGAGGTAAATTTGTTGAATTGCTTGCAGGGGTGACTAAGGAAATGTACCCCAATAATTTGGAGATAAACAATATGTTCAGGAAGATCTTAGGTGAAATTACAAGGCTTGACCAATCCATTTGGAAAGCAAAACCTTATTGTGTGTAGCGAACTCCTAGAAGCCACTAAAACCCTTGTAATACCCTCCTAGTTGAGTTAGGGTACTGTACAGAGGCATGAGAACCTAAGATCTACAAAATCCTTTAGATTATCCTACATGAACTAAGAATCCAAAGTTTTTTTAGGAGTTCCTCGATATTTTTTCATAAATTCCTAAAAACCTAGACTAGGAGGCCTAATTGGGGCTTTAGGGCTACAAGGCATAATCACTGAGTTTGAAGAGATTGGTAAGGTGGAGTTGTGAAGACCTTGAAAAAAAGTGTCAATAAGTGAAACTTGGTTATAATTTTGTTACCTCCACACCCCTATAAGAATCACCACTTTCTAAGGAGGTAAGGTACATTTGGAAGGAGAGATGAACATGAAGAGAGAAGGAGCACTCAAACAGTGATAGATCACCTAGGAGTTGAAGTATAAGTTGTTAAATTGGAGTAAATTGATAAATTCCTTAGAGGAGAAGGAGATACCTTTTTAAACCCCTGATCAAGACACTGGGAGGTTGGAGATTTAGGAATCTTAGTGATCCTAACCTAAGTGGTTAAAAACCTAGTGTGATCCTATCAGATTTTATCAGAGCCTAACATAGATTGGGCTAGTGGATGGTGGATGTTTCACTTAGCTAAATTAGTAGACTCTTCAAGGATGGTGACCAATGAAAAATTGGCTAAAAAGGTGGCAGATCAAGAGGAGGAGAATAGAATCTCGAGGGAAAGGTTGACAAAGATAGAGAGTAATCTTTGTGTGGTGGAAACATAGACTAAATTGGTTAGAGAGAAAATCAGAGAGGTAGAAGACAAGGGTAAAGAGGTGGAAGAGGAGGACAATATCCCTAAACTAGACCCTGTATTAGAAGGAATACCACTTTTTAGTAGAAAGATGGAGGCCGAGCTAGTTATGGAATGGATTGAATGTATGGAAAACCACTTTGAGTGTGAGAGCATTAGTAAAGCTCAAAGAGTTGGAATAGAAAAATCAAGGATGAGAGGGGCTTCCCTCACATGGTGGAAATTTGTGTAGGATGAAAGGGTGAAAGAAGGAAAGAACCCCTTACCAATTGGAAAGGTCTGGTGGAAAAGGTTAGGGAAACATACCTACCTGATGACTATGAGGTGAAATTGTATAAAAAAGACAAAATTGGAGAGAAAAGAACCTAGAAGTAAGTGTTTACATTGAGGAATTCCATAAATTATGTCTTAGATCACATGTGGTGGAAGAGGAGAGCCTAAAGGTGGCTAGATGCCTAAATGGCCTTAGATGGAACATACAAGAAGAGATAAGTCTATTAAGCCCCAAAATAGTTTATCATTTCTATCACTTGGCTCTCAAGGTAGAAGAGAAGCACAAAAGGAGGAATGACTCAAGAATCCAAGGTAGAGGTAGGGTTAGAGATAATAGGGGTCATAGAGGTATCTATGGAGGAAGAAACCCAGAACCAGGAACTCAAACTAAGACCAAAATCACTAAGAAGCAAGGAGAAGTCTCTAGCAACAGACGACAATACAATAACAAAGGTAGAGGATCAAGTAGTAGCTATAGAGGAAGGTCAAGTGACCAAGGGAGAGGATCTCATTTCTCTTCCATGAAATGTTATAATTGTCACCAATATGGACACCCAACATATAGGTTCCCTGAGAAAGGTTCTACATCTCAAGATGGAGAGAAAAGAGTGAACTACATTCAAGAAGAGTCTTCAAGTAGCAAACCTATAGAAGTGGCCTTAGAATCCAAAGTAGGGGATAACCTCATGATAAGGAGGAAATTTATTAAAGAACTAATCAAAGAGGATCCAATTCAAAGGAGGTCCTTATTCAAGATAAAATACAAGATATTAGGCAAAGTGTGCAAGATTATCATAGATTCTAGGTCCACAGACAATATAGTCTCCAATGAAGTAGTCAAAAAGTTGAATCTTCAAAGTATCCCACACACTAACCCCTCTATATTCACATGGTCAAACAAGGGTCAGCATGTTCTAGTAAATGAACAAGCTTGGGTAAACTTCACCATTGGAAGGTACAAGGATAGGTTGTTGTGTGATGTCTTACCCATGGATGCTTATCATCTCTTATTGGGAAGACCAAAGAAATTTGATAGGTAGAATATCCATGTGGAGCCAAGAAATCCTACTCATTCAATAAAGATGGAGTCACCTTTAGAATCCAATCCATTCTAGAAGAGGTAGAAGTGAAACTAGTTGGTCCTAATGTGCTTGTAGTAGGGGTAAAAGAGTTCATAAATACCTTGGAGGAAGCTAAAGGAGTGGGTTATGTTTTGTTGTTGAAGACCAAATAAGAGAAGGAAGACAAGAAGCCTAAGGTGCCCAAAGACATCCAAGGGTTATTGGAATAGTACAAAGATATAGTGAGTGATGGAAAGCCATCCACCCTACCTCCTAAAAGAGCCATAAGCCATCAAATAGACTTTATCCCAAGAGCCTCCCTACCTAACAAAGTTGCATACAAAATGACCCCTCAACAAAATGAGGAAATTGCTAAAAAAATCCAAGAGCTACTTGACCAAGGCCTCATCAAAAAAGCATCAGTCCTTGTACAGTCCTAGCACCAAAAAAATGAGGAACTTGGAGGTTATTTACTGACTCTAGGGTCATTAATAGGATTACCATAAGGTATAGGTTCCCTATTCCAAGAATTTAAGATGATGTATTAATTAGGAGGGGCTAAATACTTTTCAAATATTGACCTTAAAAGTGGTTACCACCAAATAAGGATTAAGGAGGGAGATGAGTGTAAAACCACTTTAAAGACCACATAAGGCCTATATGAATGGTTAGTAATGCCCTTTGGGTTGTCCAATTCCCCTAGCACTTTTATGAGGTTAATGAATGAAGTGTTGAAGGACTTCATATTTAAATGGGTTTTGGTGTAATTAGATGATATTCATCTTTAGAAAGTCCAAGGAGGATCGCTTGGTGCATTTACAAGTTGTGTTACAAAGGCTTCATGAAGAGAAGCTCACGATCAATCTTGACAAGTGTGAGTTCATGAAACAAGAATTGGTGTACCTAGGATTTGTAATCTCACAAGGTAACCTAAAAATGGACACTGGAAAGGTAGAAGAAATCATGAATTGTCCTACACCCAAATCTGCCACATAATTGAGGAGCTTCCATGGATTGGCATAGTTTTATAGGAAGTTAATTAGACAATTTAGTTAGATTTGTGCACCGGTTCTAGATACTATCAAGGGAGGAATAAAATCCAAATTCCAATGGAATGAGAAATCTAAAAAAGTTTTTCAAACCTTGAAGAGGAGGATAGAAACCCAAAAAATCTTGGTGTTACCTAGCTTTGAGAAGTTATTCACTATTGAATGTGATGCTAGCAACATTTCGATAGGAGCAGTCCTAAGCCAAGAGAATAAACCAGTGGCCTTTCATAGTAAAACATTGAGTGGAGCCAAAAAGTACTCCTCATATGATTTGGAATTATATGCATTGGTTCAATCCCTAAGGAAGTGGAGGCATTACATCCTTCCTAAATAATTTATGGTGTACATTGATAACCAGGCTTTAAGCTTTCTCAATTCACAAGACAAACTAAGCCACAAGCACATGAAGTGGGTAGAATATATTTAGGCCTATACATTTACAATAAAGCACAAGAAAGGGAAACAAAATAAATTAGCATATACATTGAGACGAAGAATCTTGAGAGTCCAATAAATCCAATTGAGAAGCATTGGCTTAGATAGCTTCAAGGACTTGTACCCAGAGGATGAATATTTCTTAGTAGCTTATAAGGTATGCAAGGAGTTTCAAAACCATTTCCATAGTGAATAATTTTATTACATTATACAAGGTCTTTTGTTTAGGGGAGGGAAACTTTGTGTGCCTAGAGGATCCATGAGGTAGAATCTTCTTCAAGAGAAAGACAATGGGTCTTTGAGTGAAAACTTTGGAGTTCATAAGACTTTGGAACTAGTTCAAAGGTTTTATATTTGGCCAAGAATGAATCATGACATAAAAATGTATATTTATGCTTGTATAGTCTTCCAAAAAACAAAAGGTACTTCATCCAATGCTGGGTTGTATCAACCCCTTCCAATCCCCAACAGGCCTTGGTAATGTCTTAGTATGGACTTTTTTGTAGGGTTGCCAAAGACTAAATAGGGATTTGACAACATATATGTGATTGTGGATAGGTTTAGAAAGATGGTCCATTTTTTCCATGCAAGACTACTCATGATGATTGCCACATATCTAATGTGTTCTTTAAAGAAGTCTGGATCCATAGGTTTCCATTAAGTATACTATCTGACAAGGACTCCAAATTTATAAGTCATTTTTTGAAAACCTTGTGGCATAAGCTTGACACCAACCTATCCTTTGGGTCTACATACCATCCCCAAATGGATGGACAGACTAAGGTAGTTAAAATAATCTTGGGATTCTCCTAAGGTCCCTAACTAAGGACTATGGTCAGACATGGGACCAAGTCATTGCACAAGAAGAGTTTTCTCATAATGACACCATTAATAGGACCACTAGAAAGATTCCAATTGAGCTGGTATATGGGATACACCCAAGAGGAATTCATGAACTCAGGGAACTTGGAGATGCAACAACAAGGAATTGGTATGCAGAGGACTTTTCTCAGTCCATGAAGGAGGTGCATGATATAGTTAAACAAGCTCTTAAATATAGTACCACCAAGACAAAAAGAAAAGTGGATGAGAGGAAAATATAACTTCAATTTCAAGTGGGAGATCTTGTTATGGTTCATTTGAAAAAGGCCATCTTGCAAAAGGGGATCCCACACAAGCTTCAGATGAGAAGGATTGGCCCTTGTGCCATCCTAGACAAGTATGGAAGTAATGCTTACAAGGTGGAATTTCCAGTAGACCTAGGTCTCTCACCAATGTTCAAAATTGCATACTCAGTACCTTATAAAGGACCAATCCTACTTGGAGATAGTGACCATGTTGGTGTTACAGAGGATCTATAAAACATGAACTTACCAATCACTCCAAGTCTCCAAGAAGAGAAGGTTTTGAGCTCTCGGGTCACCGAGAAGACTAGCCAAAGAACATATATGGAATACCTTATTAAGTGGAAAGGAAGAGAAGCTGCATAGGCTACATGGGTCTTTGATACATAGTTGCAAAAGTTAGGCATTGATCCTGACTCAGTCCCCACCAATGGGACTTGATTACTTTTTTTAGGGGAGAATGGTGGAGCACCTAGGACTTAGGCTTGAAAGTCATTCTTTTGTTTTGGATTCTACTGGTCCTACCATAACCAAGAGGTTCATAAAGGGCTCCATGACTACCTAGGTGTGATAGGAGATTATTTTTTTGAGTTAGCTTAGGGTTTTGGTAGCTAAGTTGAGTTTGTAGGCCAAGGTGTCCTTAGGATCTAGCTTGGTCCAAGAAATTGGAAAAATGGAACAAGTATGGAAATGTTAATCAAATGATTTTTTATGGTTTTAAATGGCCAAAAATAGCCTTATATAAATTTTTATAACATTTTAGAAGTCTAAGAGTGGTTTGAGTAGTGAAATGAGAAACTATGTAAAAGTTGCTAAAAAGTTGTCATGACAACTTTTACAATTTTGCAAAGTTGTATGACAACTTTTTGTCCTAAGAGGACTGACCTATGTTTTAGGTAAAATGGGGGTCCTAACCACCCAAACCTTTTGGATATATGATATTTGATCCCTAACAGTATCAAATGCTGAGGTTGGCAAAATTTTCAATTTCTAGCATTAAGTGTGTAATCACTATGATAGTCATTTGAGGACAAAGTCCTTTGTTTTGATGCAACAGTGGTGTTTAATGGATTAGTTTTTTCATTTAAATGGAATTATCAATAAATATTTGTCATTTTTTTCTAGATTCTATATCATTTCTTTTTCTTATTAGGAGTTTTCTTAGTTTTGGTTTAAATCTTTTGTTTTAGCCAGCTCACTGGCTTGTTTATAGTTTTGTGTGCAAACATGGATCCCCCATGAATTCCCACCATGTGTTCATAATGTTCATTTGGGACATGGAAAAGGATCCTATGTACACTTTATATATCCCTTTTGGATTTTTGAAAAAAAGCATGGCCATTTTTGTGACCTTTCCCTACGTGAGCACAGTCATTGACTGGCTAGGGACAAGGAGATAAATTTGTTGAATTACTTACAGGGGTCACTAAGGAAATATACTCCAATAATTTTGAGATAAATAATATGATTAGTAAGAGATTAGGTGAATATAATAAGGCTTGACCAATCCATTTGGAAAGAAAACCTTACTGTGTGTAGTGAGCTCCTAGAAGCCACTAAAACCCTTGCAAAACCCTCCTAGTTGAGTTAGGGAATTGTACAGAGGTATGAGACCCTAAGACCTATAAAATAATTTAGGTTATCCTACATGAAAAAAGAATCCAAGTTTTTTTGGGAGGTCCTTCTTGATATTTTTTCAAAAATTCCTAAAAACCCAAACTAGGAGGCCTAATTGGGGGCTCTAGGGCTACAAGGCCTAATCAATGAGTTTGAAGAGATTGGTAAGGTGAAGTTGTGAAGACCTTGAAAAAATGTGTCAAGAAGTGAAACTTGTTTATAATTTGGTTACCTCCACACCCCTACAAGAATAACTACTTGCTAAGGAGGTAAGGTACATTTGGAAGGAGAGATAAACATGAAGGGAGAAGGAGCACTCAAATAGTGATAACACTAATACATTTGGGGGCATTTTGCGATGGCTATGTGTCGCAATAGCCACACCCATAGACGTCACTATTTTTTAGTCACAAATTGCGACATCTATGGGTAGCCGTCGCAATTGCGACACCCTCCCGTCTCAATGTCGCTAAGATTTGTTAGCGGAATGGGTGTCGCCCCCCCGTCACATGGCTTCAGAGGGCCGTCGCAATTGTGACGGGCCTCCCAAGCAATTGCGACAGGCACCTACATCACATTACGACGGGAGCCCGTCGCAATTGCGACGCCCGTGGGTGGATAAAAAAAAATATTATTTAATACATTGCTAATGAACCACATTAATGCTTTTTTCTTTCAACAAATGAGGACAGTCACTGTAAAGACAACATGATAATGTACACTCACTGTAAGGATAGTCACAAATGAGGACATCTCACAGTGACTATCCCTTGTGTAATTTCCACTTGAATGTATTGCTATTCAGCCACATTAATGCTTTTATTCTTCAACAAATGAGGATAGTCACTCTAAAGACAACATGAGTGTACATTATCATGTTGTCTTTACAGTGACTATCCTCATTTGTTGAAGAAGAAAAGCATTAATGTGGCTAAATAGCAATACATTCAAGTGGCAATTACACTAGGGACAGTCACTGTGAGATGTCCTCATTTGTGACTATCCTTAGAGCGAGTGTACATTATCATGTTGTCTTTACAGTGAGTGTACATTATCATGTTGTCTTTACAGTGTCAATATATGCATTATTACTTAAACTGAAGAGTACTCTAAATAATGTCATTGTGGAGTTTTGATTGCTTCCAATTTGATATACGCTTGTTCTACTTATGTATCCAGCATCATGTAAGAAAAGTTGATGCTTTTAAAATAGATTCATTTAGCCATGAAATGCCTGTGCATGTTACATACAAGATTCCAAGGCCCAAAACTGATTACTCATTATAATTCATGTACAGAATGATAATCAACCACAACGAGGCATGCGTAGGCACTGCTTAGATTTTGAGGCATTAGAAGCAAAATTTGATGAAAATAATTTTTTTTCACTCAACTTTGACATTCACAACTTCCTCTTTTATTATAATAAGAAAAAATACAGTGACTTTAGAGAAAATAATGAAACTAATACAATTGCAATACGGTGGTATTTAGAACAAACAGAGCTTCACAACCATCAAAGAAGAAAAAAGCACATGCATATATCGAGTACTCCTCAATCAGAGAGATAGAGAAGAATTCAAAACATACCCAGACTGAACATGGCCATACCAAGACCAGCATCAGACAATATTCTTATTGACTGCTCTAGGATAGCTGGCATTTCAACTTTCCATCTGCAAAATAGATTATAAAAACATGAAAATATATCAGAGATGTTTGATATTGATACAAAACAACAAAGATTCATTTCTTCGTACACCTGTATATCATAAAAATCCTTGCACACTTCAAAAAATTGTATTGCCTTTTACTTACTCAAAAGTAATTTACATAAAGCAGTCATTTGATTAACATGGATCCTAATATTCACAAGTACATGGTCATGTGCTCCATCGTAGCATCTTATAGATTTAGATCTGTTCTCTGAAATAATTCAATGTTTTGTTTACAATCCACAAAAGAAATATTTTCCCTCCTCTACTTAATCCTAAACAAAAGGCCATATAGCAATATAGATAGAACTATATAATAGAAACCATAAACAATGGTAACCTTAGCAGCAGCAAGAAATTGTTGCAAAAACTTTACCTTATCATACCCAGATTGTTGCTTTGCTTGGCGGAGGGAAATTTGATCAGTAAAATTGACACAGAGTATGCTGTCTCCATTGTCATGCTGGATAACAAAACACCAACTTTAATGGGCATGTACTGTCCCTTGTGTAATTGCCACTTGAATGCATTGCTATTGAACCACATTGATGCTTTTTTCCTTCAACAAATGAGGACAGTCACTGTAAAGACAACATGATAATGTACACTCACTGTAAGGATAGTCACAAATGAGGAAATCTCAGAGTGATTATCCCTTGTGTAATTGCCGCTTGAATACATTGCTATTGAACCACATTAATGCTTTTTTCCTTCAACAAATGAGGACAGTCACTGTAAAGACAACATGATAATGTACACTCACTATAAGGATAGTCACAAATGAGGAAATCTCAGAGTGACTATCCCTTGTGTAATTGCCACTTGAATACATTGCTAATGAACCACATTAATGCTTTTTTCCTTCAACAAATGAGGACAGTCACTATAAAGACAACATGATAATGTACACTCACTGTAAGGATAGTCACAAATGAGGACATCTCACAGTGACTGTCCCTTGTGTAATTGCCACTTGAATGTATTGCTATTCAGCCACATTAATGCTTTTCTTCTTCAACAAATGAGGATAGTCACTCTAAAGACAACATGATAATGTACACAGGCTGTAAGTGTACATTATCATGTTGTCTTTACAGTGACTGTCCTCCTTCAAGTGGCAATTACACAAGGGACAGTCACTGTAAAGGCAACATGATAATGTAGAGAAACGTTGTCATTTGTATTTTCAACAGTGCCGAGAGAGATTCCCTCCGCGAAATCACAGCTACAATTTCTGAGTACGTTGGGTTTATTTTTCTTTTGTCATTATTATGTAATCTGGTATTCAGCTGTTACATAGCTAAAATACCCAGAAATGAGGACATATCTGTGTTGAATTTATTGTTAGTGGCTTTGGTTATTTAGAAGTTTAATTTTATTTGTTCATCTTTCAAGCACAAACGTTTTGTGGACCGTAACATCTTCATTGTTTCCGGTATGCAATGAAACAGCCCTAACTTGCAACTACCTTCACGGTACTTGTGTACATTATCATGTTGTCTTTACAGTGACTGTCCTCATTCAAGTGGCAATTACACAAGGGACAGTCACTGTGAGATGTCCTCATTTGTGACAAGGATAGTCACACATGAGGACATCTCACAGTGACTGTCCCTTGTGTAATTGCCACTTGAATGTATTGCTATTCAACCACATTTATGGGCCCGTTTGGACCATAGCACACAGTAGCATCTACAGAGAAGAATATCCTAGGTGTAACAAGTTGTAAGAATATACCAACAGTTCTAAGAAGTTCCCTAGCACATAGTAGCATCTATAGAGAAGAATATACAACATGAGGGCAGCCACTGTAAAGACAACATGATAATGTGCACTCATTGTATGTGTACATTATCATGTTGTCTTTACAGTGACTGTCCTCATTCAAGTGGAAATTACACATGGGACAGTCACTGTGAGATGTCCTCATTTGTGACAAGGACAGTCACACATGAGGACATCTCACAGTGACTGTCCCTTGTGTAATTGCCACTTGAATGTATTGCTATTCAACCACATTTATGGGCCCGTTTGGACCGCGGCACATAGTAGCATCTACAGAGAAGAATATCCCAGGTGTAACAAGTTGTAAGAATATACCAACAGTTCTAAGAAGTTCCCTAGCACATAGTAGCATCTACAGAGAAGAATATGGGTCAACGAGGTTGACTTCAAAGCCATGCAATCTAATGGTAATAGTAATATCATAATTTGACATACTATCAGAAATACTTCCTAAATAGACTATTCAATCTTATAAGAGATGGATTCATGAGAACTATTATTTATGAAATATGAGTCAATGACTTTAATTAAAAAAATTACACAATCTAATTCTTGTAAAAATATCAAAATTTGACACATTGAAAATACCTTCCAAAAGTATCGTTAATTGATTAATATGAATCACTACTCATGAAATATAATTTTATAAACCTAATCTAAAAACTACACAATAAAAATCTTAATAGCAATATTGTAAGAAACTATTCCCAAAAGCAAGCCTAACAAAATTTGATGAAAATAATTTTTGTTTCACTCAACTTTGACATTCACAACTTCCTCTTTTATTATAATAAGAAAAAAAATGTCTTTTTAGATATACCTCATGAACCATACTCGAATAATCTATCATTTTTCTTCTCAAAAACATATTTGCAGAGCCTGCTTCTTTTACTTGTTTGTACTTTTATCTCTCTGATGGAAAGGGTTCCTTCAGGACACATTTTTCCAAGTTCACTACTTGAGATATTTGAGGAGGGTTCCCCTGCTTGAGTATCCATCCAACCCATATTCGAGTAGTTCTACAATTGCACAATCTAAATTAATAATACTGACAATTGAATGACGAATGATGATACATAGAATTGATATAAACTAATCCTAAAAACACTAAAACATTATTAATATATTTATATTTCATAAATAAAATTGATATAAAAGATCTGGAAAGATACATTAAAAAATAGAAAAATAGTAATTTATAATAGAAGGAAACTTCAATTGCTATTTAAAAAAAAAACAAGAGTCTTAAATCTTATCATTTTGTTTCATTATCATCCATAAGTACACACCTCTAGCATAATAATTATATTTTACCACCCATAAAATGAAAAAAAGATTTTCACAAAAGAAATTGAAGCTACATTATAAAAATGAACCATCTTATTGGAAACTGGAACTATTATCATACCCAAAAGGACTACAAAATTTCACCTTATCATACCCAGATTGTTGCTTTTCCTGGCGGAGGGAAATTTGATCAGTAAAATTGACACAGAGTATGTTGTCTCCATTGTCATGCTGGATAACAAAACACCAACTTTAATGGGCATGTACTGTCCCTTGTGTAATTGCCACTTGAATGCATTGCTATTTGATGCAGGGGCATCCCTAATGCAAGCCAAAGACACCATGATTGAAGGAAGTTGCCATGAAGCCAAGGAGTCAAATCCTATCAATTGGAACATAAGATTTTCACCTTGGAGCTTTGAAGGATTGACTGGTGAAAGGTCCTTTTGATTGACAAATCAGAGTCTTTTTGAATGACAAATCAGAGTCTTTTTGAATGACAATAAATTAGAATAGGAGTTTTAGATGTTTTCTTGGTTTGTAATAAATATTAAGGATTGATTTTATCTCCTTATAAACATCCACTTGTTGGACACAAGACCCCTTGGTGACTTATAAACCTTGGGCATCTTTTGAGTCCTTGGATGAAATGAGCATAGTAAGTGTTTATTAGGTGTCTTTTAGATGTTGTTAAGAATTTTGAAGGTCCAAAATAAATTTAATAAGGTTCCTAAAGTTTCACAACACATTTTTAACCTTCTCGGCAAAGTTGTTTGCAAAGTTGTAATGCAACTTTAAAAGTTGCTTAGCAAAGTTGACATTTGTTGGATAAACTGTTCTAACCACCTAGATGGTTGAACCAACATTTGGAGAGCCTATTTTAGGCTTCAAATGGTCGAAGACAGACAAAGAACCAGTATTGTAATCATTTTGCTTTCATAAAAAATAAAAATAACCCTGTTTTAGTGCATTTCTGGTGAAAAATGAACTCTGTACGGCTGTACGGATGGTGGTTGGATGATAAAATTTGCCTGGAAGTTGTAATAGTGACATCTAATGCTTTGGAAGTTGGTTTGATTGATTCTCTTTGTTTTATATCTAAGTTATTTCAAATTTTCTGTGCATTGTTTACAAACCCTCATTTTCAGGGTTTGATTGATGTAAAGACCTTAACTCACATTTCAACCATTGGAATTCCTTCTTCCTTGGTGGAATGAGAGTTAAGGATGTATATTTGTATAATCTAAAAGCCCTGAGGCAAGGGGTTGCATCTGCATTTGTTGAGAGCGAGCCCTAGATCAAAAACTACCATGTTTTTGGCTGGGAAGATGGTAATCAGAATAAAATCAGAAGCTTGCATCGTATTGAGGACTTGAAAACTTGTGCATTCTTGTTTATGTTTATTTGGATCAGGAGAACACTCCAAAACTTTGATCTTGGTTTCATACACCCATTTTCAATGCTTTGTTTTGGAACCCACACCTAAAAGCATGCATTAGGTCTGCGGACTCAATGAAGACATTGATATGCTGGAGTGGAGTCAGGGTCTGGGAGTTGGTGGTCTGTTAGAAATCCAAAAAGGGTACTCAGAAAACATATAACTTCTTAGAGTCCTTTCGCAAGTTGCAGAGTTATGGCTGCAGAGCAGGTTTGGGAGACCTACTAGGGTCACTAGGTCAGTTTGTTATTTTGATGTCTTGGGTTGTTTAGATCACAACCAATGCATGATTCTTGTTATTTAGATGATATCTAAGGGGTTTCTAATTTTTTCTGCAGGAAGTAAGATCTAGAACCTTAAAAGTCTCTTTTGATAGAAAATCAGGGAACTTGTCCCTAAAAGGAAATTTGTTATTGAATGGGATTGAGTCCATAAGTTGTTGTGTGATCCTTGAAACCTTCAAATTCATTACTTTGTAGAGTTTAAACATTAACCTATAGAAATCAGAGCCTAATTGATTGGTTGAGTCATTTTGGTGTCTTGAAGTGGGTTGGGACATAGATCCAAGTTTCTTGCTGACTACTCTGCATCACTATTGAACCACATTAATGCTTTTTTCCTTCAACAAATGAGGACAGTCACTGTAAAGACAACATGATAATGTACACTCACTGTAAGGATAGTCACAAATGAGGAAATCTTAGAGTGATTATCCCTTGTGTAATTGCCGCTTGAATACATTGCTATTGAACCACATTAATGCTTTTTTCCTTCAAGTGGCAATTACACAAGGGACAGTCACTGTGAGATGTCCTCATTTGTGACAAGGACAGTCACACATGAGGACATCTCACAGTGACTGTCCCTTGTGTAATTGCCACTTGAATGTATTGCTATTCAACCACATTTATGGGCCTGTTTGGACCACGGCACACAATAGCATCTACAGAGAAGAATATCCCAGGTGTAACAAGTTGTAAGAATATACCAATAGTTCTAAGAAATTCCCTAGCACATAGTAGCATCTACAGAGAAGAATATACAACATGAGGGCAGCCACTGTAAAGACAACATGATAATGTACACTCATTGTATGTGTACATTATCATGTTGTCTTTACAGTGACTGTCCTCATTCAAGTGGCAATTACAGAAGGGACAGTCATTGTGAGATGTCCTCATTTGTGACAAGGATAGTCACACATGAGGACATCTCACAGTGATCGATTGTCCCTTGTGTAATTGCCACTTGAATGTATTGCTATTGAACCACATTAATGCTTTTCTTCTTCAACAAATGAGGACAGTCACTCTAAAGACAACATGATAATGTACACTCACTGTAAGGACAGTCACAAATGAGGACATCTTATAGTGACTGTCCCTTGTGTGATTGCCACTTGAATGTATTGCTATTCAGTCACATTAATGCTTTTCTTCTTCAACAAATGAGGATAGTCACTCTAAAGACAACATGATAATGTACACTCACTGTAAGTGTACATTATCATGTTGTCTTTACAGTGACTGTCCTCCTTCAAGTGGCAATTACACAAGGGATTTGTGTTTTCATTTGTGTTTTCAACAGCGCCGTAACCCTCCGCGAAATCACATCGGGATATAAGGGCAAAACAAACAAGAACGTTGTCATTTGTATTTTCAACAGCGTCGAGAGAGATAAACAAACTTAAAACTCAGACTTAAGAAAGATGAAGGCAATGCTTCAAAAGGCCGATGCCCTAAACATAGGAAAACACAATACCACCATTAAACGATGTCCTAGTCACCGTATCAATGCTGCCATCTCCGTACTAGTATGCTAACTGCTCACTTTCATCCTGTGATAAAGGTAACTTCATTAATCATACTTGAAATGGCAGCATACGAACTAAAGCTGATGAACATTTATAAACTAAAAGTTTAAAACTATAGATTACAAATGTAGTAGTTTCATACGAAAAGAACTTGATGTCTGAAATTTACCATTAGAAGTATCCAAAGGAATACCACAGTACTATTGAACTTGGAGAATCAGAGATGATCTACACAGCAAGGTTCAATAGCTGTAAGGACTATTACACCATCTTTAGCTTTTGAATACATTTTCTCCTTGGCTTCTGGTGGATCCTCAAAGACCCCCAATGACGTTTTCCCTACAATTATCAATTGTCTGTTAGTATGAGATATTAATAAATAAGCATTAATCACAATATTAGGCAAACAATGTTCTTGATGTCTGAATCTAAATCACAGAAAGCTCTAATAAAGCAGTTCTCAGTTTCACATTAAACCAAGTTTCAATTTCAAATGGTTATAATAATTTTTGCAAGTTATAAGTAGCTGGTTACAGTATATGACATAAAAAGAAAAAAATCATTTCTATTCTTTTCTTCTTTTTCTCTTTCAACGAAGCTTTTGCACCACACAAATGCATACCAAGAATTTCTCAGGAGGTTTCAAGACCATTGCATACCAAACTTCTTCTCTGTAGATGCTACTATGTGTCATGCTCCAAACGGGCCCATAAATGTGGTTGAATAACAATACATTCAAGTGGAAATTACACAAGGGACAGTCACTGTGAGATGTCCTCATGTGTGACTGTCCTTGTCACAAATGAGGACATCTCACAGTGACTGTCCCTTGTGTAATTGCCACTTGAATGAGGACAGTCACTGTAAAGACAACATGATAATGTACACAAGTACCGTGAAGGTAGTCGCAAGTTAGGGCTGTTTCATTGCATACCCGAAACAATGAAGACATTACGGTCCACAAAATGTTTGTGCTTGAAAGATGAACAAATAAAATTAAACTTCTAAATAACCAAAGCCGCTAAAAATAAATTCAACACAGATATGTCCTCATTTATGGGTATTTTAGCTCTCTAACAGCTGAATACCAGATTACATAATAATGACAAAAGAAAAATAAACCCAACGTACTCAGAAATTGTAGCTGTGATTTCGCGGATGGAATCTCTCTCGGCATTGTTGAAAATACAAATGACAACGTTTCTCTACATTATCATGTTGTCTTTACAATGACTGTCCCTTGTGTAATTTCCACTTGAAGGAGGACAATCACTGTAAAGACAACATGATAATGTACACTTACAGTGAGTGTACATTATCATGTTGTCTTTAGAGTGACTATCCTCATTTGTTGAAGAAGAAAAGCATTAATGTGGCTGAATAGCAATACATTCAAGTGGCAATTACACAAGGGACAGTCACTATGAGATGTCCTCATCTGTGACTGTCCTTACAGTGAGTGTACATTATCATGTTGTCTTTAGAGTGACTGTCCTCATTTGTTGAAGAAGAAAAGAATTAATGTGGTTCAATAGCAATACATTCAAGTGGAAATTACACAAGGGACAATCACTGTGAGATGTCCTCATGTGTGACTGTCCTTGTCACAAATGAGGACATCTCACAATGACTGTCCCTTGTGTAATTCAAGCGGTAATTACACAAGGGACAGTCACTGTGAGATGTCCTCATTTGTGACTGTCCTTACAGTGAGTGTACATTATCATGTTGTCTTTAGAGTGACTGTCCTCATTTGTTGAAGAAGAAAAGCATTAATGTGGTTCAATAGCAATACATTCAAGTGGCAATTACACAAGGGACAATGTCATGAGCCATGACATATTGAACTTAGTATAATAATAAAATGATTAGATGATATATAATAATCTATTATTAACGGTATATAACAATAATATATAATTATTATCAACAGATAATAATAATATATAGTTAGCATAATAAGTAATATGTTAATTAAATAATATTAAAATATTAATAAGTAATATAATTATGATTATAATTATAATATAAATTAATAATAAATAATTATTAATAAATTATATATATTATATTATAATAATATATTAAGTAATAATATTAAATCAATTATTGATATAATAATTTTAATATATAAATAATATTAATAAACCTCTCAATATAAAACAATATGTTATCACTATAATAATATTTATTATAATATTATTAATATTACTAACATCATTAATTATAATATTTAATAATAACAATAACATTAATAATAATAATAATAATAACGTTTAAAGCAATATCGAATATTTGTAATCGATATACATCTACGTTAAACATCTGCATTATCTATCACGATGAGGAATGAAGAAGTGATACAACAATCACTAGTCATTACACATCGATACCATGAGAGGATGATTAATGAACCGAATACTATGAAGTCAAGATCAACATGATATGAATAAGGGATAGGTCGCTATGTGCTTCAGAAGATGTATTGATAAGAAAGAAGGATAACCATTCATATATTATAAATAATCATTAATTGCACAAGTTTAGACAATGACATATCCGATAAAGCAATATCAAACATGAAGACCCGCTAGCAAATATGCACCATCACTTCCTATGTTATCATGACAATAACAGAAACTAGATTGAATTCTACTATCTATATCAATAGACACCACATAGGAGGATATCAACTAAAGGATTGAAAGATTATCGATTGTTTGAGATAAACCACATCTTGTAGAAACACAAAAGCATCAGTGATTATATCACAAGCTATCGATGAATGAGGCATCAGTCGCGGATAATAAGTACAATGTATCCTTAAGTATTAACAAGAATGGAAGTCAATTTGAAGATCAAACTCCATTACCAGCAATCAACCAATAAATGGACAATTATCAGAAAATGATATCGACTTATATCAAAGTAGAAAGATTGGATATAATCATAACAATATGGGATAAGGCAAGAGTTAATATCGATTGACTAAATACTAATGATAGTTAGACCAAACTAATACAAACACAGTGGATGTTAACTACTGGTTGTACTACCAATTAGGGAAGATTACCTTCATAAAAAGATTTGATATTGAGTCAATCTGGGAGTTATCTATGATCAGAAAATAATGAAATAATATTATGCAAACTGTTGGATTATGGAAAGGTGTGATTAACAAAGGGACATGGAGGAAGAAACAAGACACGTCTCATTCATAGCATCTCTTCATTTGTTAAAGACAATATAAGAATGCATTCTTGTCAGTCACTCAAGGCATCATTGGAACTTTATTTACTTATCCATATTTGGATATACTCAATAGAGCATCTGCCTTTGGCAGTTTGGTTTCAAGTTTATCATTGCAGATCAGAGACAGCACCATGATTGCACAGATAGAAAGGATAGTCAGAAACAGCATCAATATTTGAAGTTGCAAGCATATAATTCAAAATCTGAAATAGCAACATATCACTCATAGTGATATTACACATTTGCATAATTACATCATCATATCAGACATAGCAAATACATTGCTGCAAGCAATACTTATTGATTGTATATCGATATTGTTTATATTAGACATAGCATCATTATACTATCACTATAAGTGATAGGAAACATCATATTCATAGCATATTTCATATCATTATATCCGACAGTGCTATTAAACATATTGGTATCAATATCATCTTGCACACATATTGTGATTGAATCTGAAATAGCGGTTGATATCTTAAGTAACCTCCATTACTTAGTTTAATTGTAAGTATCTGATAGAGTAAGTCTGAGAAGTGGAGTAATTGTTCCTATTTTCCAAGTTAGCCAAAAAGGGGACATTACAGACAATCACTGTGAGATGTCCTCATGTGTGACTATCCTTGTCACAAATGAGGACATCTCACAATGACTGTCCCTTGTGTAATTCAAGCGGCAATTACACAAGGGACAGTCACTGTGAGATGTCCTCATTTGTGACTGTCCTTACAGTGAGTGTACATTATCATGTTGTCTTTAGAGTGACTGTCCTCATTTGTTGAAGAAGAAAAGCATTAATGTGGTTCAATAGCAATACATTCAAGTGGCAATTACACAAGGGACAATCACTGTGAGATGTCCTCATGTGTGACTATCCTTGTCACAAATGAGGACATCTCACAATGACTATCCCTTGTGTAATTCAAGCAGCAATTACACAAGGGACAGTCACTGTGACATGTCCTCATTTGTGACTATCCTTACAGTGAGTGTACATTATCATGTTGTCTTTAGAGTGACTGTCCTCATTTGTTGAAGAAGAAAAGCATTAATGTGGTTCAATAGCAATACATTCAAGTGGAAATTACACAAGGGACAATCACTATGAGATGTCCTCATGTGTGACTATCCTTGTCACAAATGAGGACATCTCACAATGACTATCCCTTGTGTAATTCAAGCGGCAATTACACAAGGGACAGTCACTGTGAGATGTCCTCATTTGTGACTGTCCTTACAGTGAGTGTACATTATCATGTTGTCTTTAGAGTGACTGTCCTCATTTTTTGAAGAAGAAAAGCATTAATGTGGTTCAATAGCAATACATTCAAGTGACAATTACACAAGGGACAGTCACTGTGAGATGTCCTCATTTGTGACTGTCCTTACAGTGAGTGTACATTATCATGTTGTCTTTAGAGTGACTGTCCTCATTTGTTGAAGAAGAAAAGAATTAATGTGGTTCAATAGCAATACATTCAAGTGGCAATTACACAAGGGACAATCGATCACTGTGAGATGTCCTCATGTGTGACCTTTGTGAAGGCAAGTGCCAATTTGTACCCAAGTTACCAATATTGTGGCAAAAGTGGGAATGAAGCATTTAGGGGTCAAATTGGGAAAAGAAGTGTAGAAGTGGCCTATGTGAGGTCTAAATAGCATAAATAAGTCATGGTTAGGGTCGTATGGTGTTTGAACAATAAGTTTTGAACCAAAATCCCAAAGGTTGTAACAAGTTGTTAATGTTGTCATTCACAACATTGACAACATTTGTGCAAGGGAGCATTTTCGAGTAAGATGGTTATGTAACTATATGAAACCATTGAATTAGGCATCAGATCAACTATAAGAGGCCTCCATCGATCTGTGCAAAAGGTTGGGGGGAAAAACATTTGGAATTAAGAAGATTTGTAGAGTAACACGGTTTTAGTGAATTCTTGAGTTTTTTTGTTTCTTTGTTGTCAGTTGATTAATGGATTAGATAGCTCAAAGTGTCTATTGGAAAAGTTAGTACAAGTTGTTTTGTTATTCTGTGTTGTGTTTTTTTTGAGTTTTGAAGCATTCCAACTAGTTTGTTAATTCTTTTGTTAAGTACCCTATCGTTGGTTTGAACCAGGCAGGTTGAACAAATGGAGTCTTAGCTCATCATTCCATTGTCAATTTTGTACGGGCTCTTGGAATGGGTGAGGAGACTCCATGTACTATATGTTTGGAAGGAGGGGCCCTGGGAAGCTCATTTTCTATGTTTGCAATGATGTCCTAGGTGAGTCAGTTGAGCACAGTTAGGGATGACAAATCATTACAAGAAGATTACAACAAGTTGAATGCATTGGTTGCTTCAACTAAAATCTCATGGAGAGGTAGACACACATCTAAAGAAGCCCCAAGTCAAATTAGAAGATTGGGTGAGTTTCTTTGGTTGCTAAGAAAACAAACTCTTAGTCAGACTGTCCAAGTTGTGTCAAAATACTTGTTTTCAGGCATGGCTGTAGGAGTTGGTGTACAAAAAATCTAGGAGGAGAAGACCTTAGATATCTTGGAGTTCTCAATAAAGGGCATCTGAATCCTAAGCCCTTTAGGTGGCTTAATATAAACAAAAAGGCTTGACAAAGGCCTAATTGCTAGCAGCCTATTTTTGGGTGCAATTGGCATGGTTTGATGAACCGGATTGAAGTACTGATGAAAAGTATAGGTGAAGGAGTAATATTGAAACCAATAGAGGTCCTAGTGGCCAGCCTCTCCATGGAGTAAAGTTCTAGTTGAATGTGTTTCAATTTGTGAAGACAAGACTAGGAGTGTCCTAGTAGCTGGATTGGTATTGAGCAGAGTTCGTTGTATTTCTTGTTGGTGTGCACTAGTTGAAGGAGTGGGATCTTGGGTAGAGATACCTAAAGAGTGTAGGGATAGTTAAGTACCCTATCAAGTCAAAACATTGGCCTAAAGAGACCCTAGTGAAGGATAGGGAGTGAGCAAGACAAAGTGTTACATCAATTAACAAGATCATTTTTTGGTAATTGTGTACATTATCATGTTGTCTTTAGAGTGACTGTCCTCATTTGTTGAAGAAGAAAAGCATTAATGTGGTTCAATAGCAATACATTCAAGTGGCAATTACACAAGGGAATATCACTGTGAGATGTCCTAAGTGTGACTGTCCTTGTCACAAATGAGGACATCTCATAGTGACTGTCCCTTGTGTAATTGCCACTTGAATGAGGACAGTCACTGTAAAGACAACATGATAATGTACACAAGTACCGTGAAGGTAGTCGCAAGTTAGGGCTATTTCATTGCATACCCGAAACAATGAAGATGTTACGGTCCACAAAATGTTTGTGCTTGAAAGATGAACAAATAAAATTAAACTTCTAAATAACCAAAGCCACTAACAATAAATTCAACACAGATATGTCCTCATTTCTGGGTATTTTAGCTCTCTAACAGCTGAATACCAGATTACATAATAATGACAAAAGAAAAATAAACCCAACGTACTCAGAAATTGTAGCTGTGATTTCGCGGAGGGAATCTCTCTCGGCGCTATTGAAAACACAAATGACAACGTTCTTGTTTTTTTTGCCCTTATATCCTGATGTGATTTCGTGGAGGGTTACAGCACTGTTGAAAACACAAATGACAACGTTCCCTTTTTTTTGGCCCTTATATCCCGACAACGTCGCAATTGCAAGTTAGGGTTGTTTCACTGCATACCCGAAACAATGAAGACGTTACGGTCCACAAAATGTTTGTGCTTGAAAGATGAACAAATAAAATTAAACTTCTAAATAACCAAAGCCGCTAACAATAAATTCAACATAGATATGTCCTCATTTCTAGGTATTTTAGCTCTCTAACAGCTGAATACCAGATTACATAATAATGACAAAAGAAAAATAAACCCAACGTACTCAGAAATTGTAGCTGTGATTTCACGGAGGGTTACGGCGTTGTTGAAAACACAAATGACAACATTCTTGTTTTTTTTGCCCTTATATCCTGATGTGATTTCACGGAGGGTTACGGCGCTATTGAAAACACAAATGAGAACGTTCTTGTTTTTTTTGCCCTTATATCCCGATGTGATTTCGCGGAGGGTTACGGCGCTATTGAAAACACAAATGACAACGTTCTTTTTTTTTTTGCCCTTATATCCTGACAACGTCGCAATGGCGACATTGCCAAATGTATTGTCATCGCAATTGCGACGGTGTCGGGCTATATTTGAAAAAAAAAAGCCAAAACTGCATGACATTTTCCTGCCGTCGCAAATTGCCGTTGGAATTTCACCCCAAATGTATTAGTGTAAATTACCTAGGATTTGGTGTATAATTTGTTCAATTGGATGACATTGAGAGATTCCTTAGAGGAAAAGGAGATATCTTTTTAAACCACTGATCAAGACATTGGTAGGTTGGAGAGTTAGTAATCTTAGTGATCCTAACCTAAGTGGTTAAACACCTAGTGTGATCCTATCATTATCTTTCATCCATTTACCAATCCTTTGTGCTTTCTTAATTATTCCATACCACTCTAGATGGTCCTTGAGGAAGTCTCTTCCAAAATCTTTTGTGTTTTCCTTTTCTCCATAGTCTTTTAACCGTTTAATGATTATATTCGCTACCTTATTGTTTCTATATTTCTCTTATCGATTCTTCCTCTCTTTTTTCCTTTTCTCTAAGCTCACTTGGCATGTTTGATGGCCCTTTCAATACTTGAGTCCATGATTTTACCTCTTCTATTTGTTGTCTTAGTTGGTTTTATTTTAACTCCATGTTTTGCATTATAGATTGGATTTCTTTAATTTATGGTTCATCTCTTTCACCTCTACTTACTTTTCTTCCTCCTATTACTTTAATTCATCTAATGCATGTCTTAACTAAATTAGCTTGTATTCCCCTTTTTTCCCATATTAAACTGTAGTTTTTGCACTTTCTCTTTGAGTGATTTATTCTCACTTGTTAGCTCTGGATTATTTTCATTGATTTCCTTTATCTTATTGTCCTACATATGATTCCTTATTTCTAGAAATTGAAGTCTCTTCTTCATGAACATCATCTAATTTACAAAAAAATATAGAAACGACATTAACAATGTTGAAGAAGGGATCTATGTGTTTGTGGGTTCATTTTCTCCAGCTTTTATCTTGTCTACTGCTTGAGATCACACCTCTTGGTTTTTTGAAACTGGTGTTGAGTGGGATGCAACATTCTTATTTTCTTCTCCTATATTTTATCTCTTCTCATATTTCTCATGTTCATATTCAATGATTTCGAGTGCTTTCAACATATTTCTTGTTAGTATAACTGCAAGTTTTCCCTTTCTTGAATACTTAACTTTCTAAATTTTCCTACGTCTTAGGATTCCTTTGCATTGTTTTAATGCATTTACATACACACCTTTCTCTCACAAGTCTTGCGTATTATCTTTAGGGTGACCTATTATGTAAGACCTTTGTGCACTCTATTCCCTCGCTTGGACATTGAAACTAGGGTTCCAACCCACAGTTGGTGTAATTGTTGAAAGGGATCAAAAAACCCAATTGCATTAACACCCTGAACATAGGTCTTTTTTCGTGTTTATCTCTTTGACCTTTCATTTTCTGGAATATTGTCCATTGTGATAATGTTTGATTCTATCTTATTTTTTACTCCAAATGTTGTTATTTCTACCTCTGAACCTACCATCTCAGTCTAAAAAATGGAGTCAATTTTTTCTAATTTTTTGCTAGTTTCTCCAAGATCTGATAATTCTTGTTCCCCATTTTAAATCATATTCTCTAAATATATTTTTCTCACATAAGTAAATTAGTGTTTACTATTTTTTATTTGTTCAAGATAGTTTGAGGAGATTTAGGAGATGCTTAAGGATAAAGAGATGGAAAAAACTGAAAAAGCATAAAAAGTATGCCAAAGGATAAAGTAGAATAGAACCTGGAAGACATGTTCCCATTTTTAAATACAAATCATATTCCCTCTTGCCTCTATTTCTATGTATACCCTATTCATTTTGAGATTGTCTCCCTCTTGGTCTCAACAAGTTTCTCACCATATTGTGAACCAAACAAAAGAAAATTCAGATATAAATGAAGAACATGTAAACCAAACAAAATAACAAATGGATGAATGTATCAGTATAAGAGAGCGCTTAAGAAAAATTCAAAGAGAGTATGTAGATATTATAATTTAAAGGAAAAAAAATACTATATTATATTTTTTAATCTTATATATTCATATATAAAAGAATCACATAAGAATATAAATAAAATTAAAAGAAAAATTATTAATTAATCATATAAGAACTGGTTTACATCAACATAGATATAAAATATAAGATAGAAAATACCTAAAGAATAGTGGGATAAAGGAATATTTTATTGTATTCAAGACGTGATGGAGACAGATTACGTTACATTATGGACTATTTATCCTACAAGGATATTCAAATTAACTACATTGAGACATTAAACATGAAAACCTTGAATAATATATTTGAAGAAGAAAAGATAACAAGAGTTGTATATTATTTTTCTATATGTATTTTAAAATGGCACTCCAAATTTGTCTAAAACCTCCCAGAGCTAGGGCTAGGGTTTCAAACCCCACTTCTGGACAAAAGGTATTTTTCGGCGTTGTATTCCTTATTGTGGAGGCTTTGTTTCAAGCTAGATAGGAAAACATGGCAATAATGGTGCTTCCAAAACCATGGTTGGCTCTAATATGTCGATTGGAGACTTTGATCATTCGTAGGTGTGAATGAAAAATTAGGGTTTTCATTTTACAGTAGGAGCATATTATTCCTACAATGATGGTCTATGTTGGGATATTATGAAGTAATCATATGTGGTGTCGACAAAAAATGTATAGGGCTTTGTTTATAATGGTGGCGGTTGGTTTGGGCACTACAAGGATGAGGTTATGATGTTTTCATAGGGACATAGGGAAGAAATCTCTCTCACCTTGGTGTGCCTCCAAACATAAAGTGCAGACTAGGGTTTCAAGTGAGTTTTTTTTACCTACATCAAAACCCATTTCGGTGGTGCTAGATAGTGTTGCTAAGGCAGAGGTGGTTCACAATATTAATGTTTTTCTGAACTGGAGATAATTGGCCATTTTTAGGGTCTTTAGCCAAGCTTGCATGATCTTCATGCTTGGATTTTTGTTAACTAGGAGCCCATTATCAGTTGATGTGTCTAGATATACCCTATGGAAAAAGGGTTTTTATTGTGGTTTTTGAAAATAATCATGAAAAAAATATGTTGTGTGAGAGGATGTGGGGTTGGGATGATAAGTTTATCCTAATTGTTAAGCCATGTGACATAGAATTTGTTCCAACTTCTCAAGTTTTTGATAGGATCCCATTAAGGGTAAGGCTTCCAAATCTTCCCTTGCATGTATGGTTTGATTCATGTCTTGCGGCTATTATAATTTTTTTATGAAACTTTTTAATGGTGGATGATGGATCTTCTAATCTCCTCCATTCCACCTTTTCTTTTATTTTGGTGGAGATGGATGTCTATGAAGGGCTCCCTATATAAATTTTGATTAAATCTTCAAAAGGTTGTTGGGTGCAACCTCTAGACTATGAAGGGATCTCTTTTAGATGTAGATGATGCTTTTAAATTGGACATATGGTAGAAAAGTGTGCCAAAGACAGAGTTCACAAGGAGCCAACCTGGTGGAAGGTATGATACGCCAAAAATGGGCTTCAGTTCCATTAACCTCCTACATTAACAAATCGATCAAAATTGACCCTAAAGTTCTAACGTAAGGCACATATGCACATCAAATCAATAAAACCCTGATCGATCCTATTTCAAATCTACATCGTAGATATTCGTAAATGTTCCTAATTTATCCTAATCATCTATGATTAAATATTATTTGGTGATAAATGATATTAATTATTTATCCAAAGTCGATTAATTGAATATGTTAAATATTTAATTAATTAAACTTTATTCTGCCACTTAATTATTTTAATTAGATTTAATTAAATTTATTCTTAATTAATATTTTTTATTTGACAATAAATCAAAATTTCTAAAAATAATCGATTGAATATTTATTTAATTGATTAAAATCAAATTGTCAAATTTAATGATTTAATTTTGGATAAATTTTGATTAAATAATTGATTAACCCATAAATCAATTATTTAATTGATCAAATCAGTTAAGTTGAGAATAAAACACATGTAAATTAAATAAACTCACAATCGTCTATGCAAAAATCATAAAAGCAGTTAAACTAAAAAACAACTCTTTGATTCAATTTGTTAACTTTTTAAACTCAATATGTGATTGTGAGTTAAAAATCAAATTGGAGTGATCTCAACTTCCAATTATGAGTTGAAAAGCTGATTGGCATGATTTTTCTAGATAACTATTTCTAATTCCCTAACAACTCATCAATCAATTCGAGTTGATCAAGAAGTGATTTTTGGCTTTCCCTGAGTTCTCAAACCCTTGATTTATATATAAACAGGCTTCAGTCCTTCACAATAAGAACGTGCAATTTTTGGAGAGCAATAGCGCTATACTGTCAAATTATAGAGATTGTGCAACTTTTGGAGATTCATTGCTAACATTGTTTTCTTGTTTTTGCATTCATATATTAGTTTTCAATTCAGTATTTTCAACTTTTTAGATCAATTTCATATAGCTTACATTGTTATTTGCATAGAAAATTACAAAAATATAGATAAATCTTGCATTCATTTTCATATTTTTTGCATTCAAATACTTCGTTTAGGCATTGCATTGTCATTGATCTTGATCAAATTCTAAGAATACCATACTCATGTCTACTAGAAGGTAGTAAATCACCTAGTTGATGATATATGCTTTTATTTTTTACTTTCTTATCATTGATCAATAATGTTTTACTGATGTGTTGTGTCTTCTAAACATGTACAATTTTCACACACACATTTATGGCACCCACTGTGGGCCAGATATCGGGTTTCCATTTTTTATTTCATCAATTTTATAACAATTTTTTGTCAAGTTTTGGGTTTTACAATTTTCCATACAATCTCGTATGACATTTTGTAGATTGTCATGTGGGAAATCTCTGATTGTCATACAACATACGACATTCTGGAAATTGTCATATTGGTTCTTAAATATTGTCATATCAAAGCTTAATTATTATATCAGTATGTACCCATTGGTGTATCGTATATGAAGTGTCATATGTGTTGAGGTATATTATCATATGGCATTTCATGCTAGTATTTCAATTGTCATATGAGATTTCAGATCAGTTTTTGAGCTTTTTGATTTGAGATTTGACTGACAGCTAATCCTAACACTTGTTATTTTCTGGTACATGATTATTTGAGACAGCCTAATGCTTTTGTAGGGAGAGACAAAGACCTGAGCATTGAAACTAATATTTTTGGACTCTTCTTGTCTTGTATTCTAAGCCCTTATTTACAGGAAAACCTTAAATAAATTACTTTCCAAAGACGTACATATCAATCAAAATTTCTAACAAGTGATTTTGCAGGTTGTTGAATCTTCATTGAGTGAATATTATGTTTGCTTAATATTTCTTTTTCATAGGCACCTAGTTAATTAGGTACGTGCGTCTATTGCCATTGAGGGAGATATTCAGGGGATTATGCTCTTCTCCTTCTTATGAGAATCAGAAACCTAGAAGTTATCTTCCCTAGAGCTAGTTTTTGTACTATCTCTGGATTAATTCTTCTTGGTGTTTCTTGGATATGTAAAAGGACAAGGCTAGGGGATTATGCTCTTCTCTTTTAGAGAATTAGAAATGCAAATCTTGTGGTCCCCAACCTCATATTTTCTTTAAACCTTAGAGGGTCTGTTGGGGAGGGAAAAATCTCCTGGGAATGACCCAAGTGGGGACAAGTCTTAAGCCAACTCTTCCACCCCACTATAAAATTTGATGCTTCCTTGAGGTTTATAAAGCCTCAGAAGACATAGTTGAACTTGTTCCTTGGATTTATTCCATGAACATGCTTAGATTTTATGTAGAGTAAAGCCGCTTAAGTCTTGCCTGAGAGACTACATAGGTCTGAGTACTCATAGGGCTATACGCCTCAATCCTTCTTGCAGGACTTTGGGAGATAGTTGTGAATAGATGCCTTGATTAACAACCTAAGCTAGTTTACCACCTATCTACCTCCAAAGAATTTCTAGTCCTTATGGGAGGTGAATAGTAATCACCCCAAGAAACTCATCATATCGAGCCCTCTTTGATGTTTGAATTTGGCTAATATGGGCTTCAACATCTATTGTGTTTTTTTCGACCACCATATTCTGAGAAGTCATTGAGTGTGTTCCTAAGTTAACGAGCAAGTAATATATCTCTTCTCCTAGCTAGGGTAAGATAGGTGTGATTGATTCATTGAGTCAGTTCCCATGTGTTTTATGTGATTGTAAGCCTATTGCTATGATAAACACCTTCAGACAATTAAAAAACACAAATTTTGCAAACCTAAAATCAAACTTGAAAAGAAAATAGAGACCAAAAACACCAAAATCTTGAAAAATTGAAGCAAAATATTTTTTTGGTGTTAACTGTCATTCAACCCCTGCAATTGTTGTATGATAATTTCTCAGTTCCTGCAAGTGTTGTATCACAACCCCCCAAATGTCATATAAGAAGCAATACACTATTGTACGAGAATTGTCAGAAACCCTCAGTAGAAATCAATCCCCGGTATCAATTGTCGTAAGAGAGTTTGCAATTGTCGTGCCATACCCTTTTCTGTGTCATACGAGCCTGGATATTGTTGTATGATAGTTTGCACAAAATTGATAAAAAACCCTCATTTTACCAGAAATCAAGTTGACATGCAGCCCTGGTCAATATTCTATCAAAAAATCCACTGTGTCAGGTATAGAGCAGAGAAACAGTGAACCATTTTATTTTTCTGAAGTGATCTATTTTTCTTGATTTGTCATCTTGTTGATTGATCTAGAACATGTCCCATCCTATGTCAAGGACCTTATCAAAATGATCTCAATTTATCATCAGCCAAGTGTTGTGAATTCATGTCCACAATATTTTGGGTGTCTACCCATACATATCGGGCATAGTATCCTTCACTTGCATCAAATCTACCTTTTATCAATCCAATCCAATCTTGACAAGGTTGCATGATGCGAGAGCATCTTGACCCTTCAACATTATGAGGAGTTTTATAATATTGTAATGTTTAAGTTATTTTAAATTTTGTGGGACCATGTTGAGAAATGGTTAAAGTCCCTAAAATTGCATTGTAATGTGTTAAAAACATCACGAGAATGTTTCTCATAGCATTGTGATTGATGAAGTCAGAAAAATAGGTTAGTTTTATAACTACCTTAGCATCTCTTGAAATAGAGAAAAATGTAACCGAATCAAGATAGAGGAGAGAGTGGGAAAGCAAAAGAGTTATGAGAGTGAGAGAGAAAAATATTGAGTGAAGAGTCAGCTCTCTGGCCTTCAGCCAGAGAGCCAAGCATGCTATATGCTTGTGTATTTCAAAGTATTTTGTGTTTTAAGATAACGGAATCTTTAATATCTTGTCATGTCTCTCTCTTTCATGTTTTGGTTATTCATTGATAATGAAGTTTGTTTTCCTATGCTATTAGTTTTTTGGTTTCTTTGTTTTGTATTCGTCTGGAAGAATGTCACAGCAGTGTGAATCGGTCTATCAAGGAGTTGGAAACTGATATTGTTAATTCAAATTGATTATTGTTTGGTTGCATAACAGTGCAATGTATCAAGTCTTGTTTTGATTTGAAGTGCCCGATTATCTAATCTATCATCATGTAACGGATTCTTGAATTAGTTGGGAAAGTAAAGTCCTAGGTGAATTTTATTCCGAAACCCGCAAATGGATGTGGGTGTTATGAAGTGAATTCTTGGTTTGAGTATCATCAAGTTTCTCCAAGGGTTTGATAATTCTTTTCAATATTTGGTGCTCGCGTCCGTGCATGTATCCGTTAATGTTATCGGGTTAGTTGTGTCAGTGAAGGAAACATGAAAAAGTGTTTTGACAGACATGTCATTGGAGCCCAAGAGTCATGTGATGATAGTCATGATTCGAAGCAGCAAGGATATCAGAAGCCATTTTTGTTCCCACTATCGTGGTAAAGGAAACTGAGCATTATTTATGCATGTGTTGGGATAGATTGAATGGTTCAGGCTCGAAGGGGACCTGAGAGTTATCTCTCCATAGGCATCGTGGAACAGAGATAGCTGAGAGATGTTGAATGTCATCCTTCTGAAGGTGACAGCCGAAGATCACCTTGAACTATGCTCGACCTTTGAGAGAGAAAGGTGGCAAAAAGGTGGTGCATTGACAACTCGGCCTTGGAAATAGATAAATAGTGGTGAGCACACCACCATATTCATGTTAGAAATGGAAACCAATCGGAGTGGTGAACGGCTTTCATAAGACATGCAAATCTTCAAACATGGGTAAGTTATGGTGAACAAATGTAGAACTGAAGAAAGATTTTGAAGATCAGTCTATGTTGACTGTTAAGGAGTGAAATGTTCAGTAGAGGTTGTGAAGAACAATGAGATTTAAAGAATTCAAGATCTCATAGATGTAGAGCCAGGAAGGACATTGAAGTGCCTGCAAAAAGAAAGAACATTTTGATGCTTCCCCATATCAAAATGTCATGGAGGATTAGTAGGATATGTAGATCAAAGAATAATAATGATGAGTTTGTAGAGTTGTGTGCATGGGTCAAAAATGTTTTACATCAGAATGGTATCAGAGCTAGTGAAAGGTCTAGTGATTTGGTGGGTAGAATTTGTAATTGGTTACAAGAGTGATCGATCAAAGCTGTAGCAGAACAAAGATGTTCTTCTGTGAAGATCTCATGAGAGAGGTCTTGGTATTGTCTCCACCGAGATAAGGTTGGGTAGAAGGTGCATGAGAGAAACCACTAAGCGAAGGGTGGTTAGCATCTTCCAGGATCTTGAGTGGGTAAGATGATGATAAGGTGATGGTGTGAAGCAACATGCAACAAGGTGGATAGTGGCCTAGTCATTTGCAACATCAGAGTGAGCAACAAAAGCGTGAACCAAACCGCATTTCCATG
Organism: Chamaecyparis obtusa; assembly: GCA_027943335.1. Classification (NCBI taxonomy): domain Eukaryota; kingdom Viridiplantae; phylum Streptophyta; class Pinopsida; order Cupressales; family Cupressaceae; genus Chamaecyparis; species Chamaecyparis obtusa. The sequence goes on from BSBK01005480.1 coordinate 39,325, forward strand.
GGACATGGAAATCTTTTAAGCTTGGGAGTATGATGCGAGAGCATCTTGACCCTTCAACATTATGAGGAGTTTTATAATATTGTAATGTTTAAGTTATTTTTAATTTCATGGGACCATGTTGAGAAATGGTTAAAGTCCCTAAAATTGCATCGTAATGTGTTAAAAACATCACTGGAATGTTTCTCATAGCATTGTAATTGATGAAGTCGGTAAAATAGCTTAGTTTTATAACTACCTTAGCATCTCTTGAAATAGAGAAAAAATGTAATCGAATCAAGATAGATGAGAGAGTGAGAAAGTGAAAGAGTTACGAGAGAAAAAGATTGAGTGAAGAGTCAGCTCTCTGGCCTTCAGCCAAAGAGCCAAGCATGCTATATGCTTGTGTATTTCAAAGTATTTTGTGTTTTAAGATAATGGAATCTTTAATATCTCATTGTGTCTCTCTCTTTCATGTTTTGGCTATTCATTGTTAATGAAGTTTGTTTTCCTATGCTATCAATTTTTTGGTTTCTCTATTTCATATTCATCTGGAAGAATGTCACAGCAGTGTGAATCAGTCTAGCAAGGAGTTGGAAACTGATATTGTTAATTCACATTGATTATTGTTTGGTTGCATAACAGTGCAATGTATCAGGTCTTGTTTTGATTTGAAGTGGCCGATTCTCTAATCTGTAATCATGTAACCGATTCTTGAATCGGTTGGGAAAGTAAAGTCCTCGGTGAAGTTTATTCCAAAACCCACAAATGGATGTGGGTGTTATGAAGTGAATTCTTGGTTTGAGTATCATCGAGTTTCTCCAAGGGTTTATTAAGTCTTTTCAATATTTGGTGCTCGCGTCCATGCATGTATTCGTTAATGTTATCAAGTTAGTTGTGCTGGTGAAGGAAACGTGAAAATGTGTTTTGATAGACATTTCATTGAAGCCCAAGAGTCATGTGATGACAATCATGATTCAAAGCAGCAAGGATATCAAAAGTTGGTTTTTTTCGCACTATTGTGGTAAAGGAAACTGAGCATTATTTATGTGAGTGTGTGTTGGGATAGATCGAATGGTTCGGGCTCAAAGAGGACCCAAGAGTTATCTCTCCATAGGCACTGTGGAACAAAGATAGCTGAGAGATGTTGAATGTCATCCTTCCGAAGGTGATAGCCAAAGATCACCTTGAGCTATGCTCGACCTTTGAAAGAGAAAGGTGGTGAAAAGGTGGTGCATTAAAAACTCAGCCTTGGAAATAGATAAACAGTGGTGAACACACCACCATATTCATGTTAGAAATGGAAACTGACTAGAGTGGTGAACGGGTTTCATAAGATGTGCAAATCTTCAAACATGGGTAAGTTATGGTGAACACATGTAGAACTGAAGAAAGATTTTGAAGATCAGTCTATGTTGACTGTTAAGGAGTGAAATGTTCAGTAGAGGTTGTGAAGAACAATGACATTTGAAGAATTTAAGATCTCATAGATGTAGAGCCAGGAAGGACATTGAAGTGCCTGGAGAATGAAAGAACATTTTGATGATTCCTTGTATCAAAATGTCATGAAGGATCAGTAGGATATGTAGATCAAAGAAGAATAATGATGAGTTTGTAGAGTTGTGTGCATGGGTCAAAAATGTTTTACATCATTGTGTCACTTGATTTTTCCTAAATCAGATTATCATCCAGTTGTCTTATCTTTCTCCCAAGTTCACCTAAAGGTTAATGGTGGAAACTAGAGCTTCCTCACATAGAAAACCAAGAGAAGACCTAAATATATCACCTTTGTCTTCTCTCATTTCTCAGTCTTTTCATCAACCCTATGATCCTAATCTTTATGAAAAAGATGAGCTAGGCAATCTATGCCTAAAGAGAGGTCACACACCTCCTTCAACTCAGGAAAATACACCATGAGACAATCAACACACTGCCATGTCTCAAAGAGAATCTAGCCATGGTTCACAAGGCCATGACTCTAATGAAGGAAGAGACCGAGAGCCCACACCTTCTGAAATAGCACAATACTGAGATGATGATCTCTTTAAGAAATTCATGAAACATTTCCTACGAGAGGAAAAAGAGACATACTTTCTCAAATTGGCCCAACAAGGGGCCAAACTTCCTCCAAGCTTTAATGTTGAGAATATCGTCACACAAGAGGAAGAGACCCCTATCAATGCTATGATGGGACAGATGCATGCTATGCAAGTCAGGATAAACAAGCTAGAAAAAGAGAAGGAACCCAAGGAATCCTCTATGGATACCTTGTGTCCCTTTCCATTTGATCAAAGATTGTATATGCCACCATTCCCTAAAGGAGTGAAACTACCTAAGTATGACAAATATGACATAAATTAAGATCCTCAAGATCATGTCAGGGAGTTCTTCACTCTATCCATAGATTTCATGCATGAACCAACATATTTAATGTGTCTCTTTCCATGATATCTAGGAGGGGAATCCATCAACTAGTTCTCTAAAATACCTCCAACGATCAAGACTTTTGAGGAGTTAATCAAACTATTCTATCAACAATACTCCTACAATATCCAACATCTAGTCACTATGATTGACATTTGTAACCTAAAGCAGAGAACATGAGAACCATTCCTAACTTTCCTAAAATGTCAAAGGAAGAAGTTTTCACTTTATTTCCAAAAAATTCTAGAAAATGAGAAACTAGAAATCTTCATCAACAATCTAATTCTGGAAATCAACTATCATCTCCAAATGCAAAATCATACCTTATTTGACAAAATGGTGGATAGTGCCATGAAAATAGAGGATGTGCTTGTTCACAAAGGGGATATCTCACTTCATAAAGAGAACAAGTATGATTCAGGTTCCAGTTCCAACAACAAAGACAAATTCTAATTCTAAAACAAAAACAAAAATGTTGTCACAGATGGTGTTGTTGACCACATCAGTGGTCGACCCAAAGCACCAACATTTAATTATGCAAGAGCATCCTGGATGTAAGAGCAATCTTGCATCACCCAAAAAAGTATTTCTTGTTTCTTTTCAATAAGGGCTATCTTGTGTAGAGCTTCTATTTATGGAAATTTAGTAAGTTGGTCATATGAGCTCGGGATGTTCTGATTTCTCAAGTGGAGGTACATCTTAGTCATATCAGCCTACCAGTTGAGTTTCATTGTCATATCATTTGTATCGGTGAAGTTATTGAGGTTTTTGGTTATGAAATCTTTGAGCTCAATTTTGAAGGCCTTAGAGGCTCCAGATCACGGTCAACCCCTAATTGATTAGAGCTTGTGCAAGTCAAGTACTATAGATCAAGTCCTGCCATTTCTGAAAAGTGGTTATAATAGAAAAATAGAGCTACGGTTAAAAAGTTATGGCCTCCGGAAGTTGGGGTACCTAAAAACATATTTTGTAATTATTTGGAGCTGACCCTATGTAAAATAAAATAAAAATAAAATAATTCTTAGGGAAGTCGGCCTTAAGGGCTAAATTTTTGGAACCTTCTCAGGTGATGGAAATTGCCTATATAATTAAGGCTCATAGTGTTGTCTAGGGTAGTTCTTGGTAGATCTGGGTAATGATTTGAGGCTTTGTCCTATAGAATATTGTAAGGGAAAATGCCCATGTGGCTTTGCATATTGTAATTCTAAATATTTGTAATTCCACACTTGTGAAGATAATAAGAAGCCCATTTTTTGTTCTTGCAAATTGTTGTTGTTTCTCTATTTTTGTTGTGTTTGTAGTATTAAGGGGACCACCCTTCATCATTTAACCTCACTATTTGCACTCAAGCCATAAAATTCTCAAAGAAATAGACAACAAATTTTTCTAAGAAGGCAAATGAGTAAAGCCATGGGTTATAAAACCAAAATGCGAGTTCACTCCTTTGGGGGAGTCCTTGGAATCTGCCATGAAAACCTTATTGGCAAACAACATCATCACATTACTTGAGATAAAAACATATGATCCCGAAGTCAAACCTAGATAGTGGAAAGAGACTGATTTTTGTGATTTCCACCAAAACAAGGGTCATAAAACCAACAATTACATGCATCTAAAATATCTTATCCAAGACAAAATTGATGATGGATAAATTGTAATTGACAACCATAAATCAAACAACAATCATACGGCATTCACAGAACCTTTTCTGAAACACACTCAAGGAGAGTCATCTTCTAAGCCAAACATGGGTGCTAAGGTCAATTACACTTACTCTTGAAATAATGATGTCATCAACATGGTCAACAAACAAACAAAGATACAACTGACATAGGCTATCAGAAGAAACCTTTCCATCTTAGTGGAAATTCTACTCATGTCATATAATAGATAGAACTAGAAAAGGATGCTCAAGAAGCAAAATAAAATCATTTAGGCAGTGATGATTCTGACACAACGGATGTTTTTTTTCTAATGAGCGCATACCTCAGCACATATTAGACCTTCTTAATAAGGAAAACAAACCTAAAGAACAATTCAATGTAGTAGCCACACAAGAACCTACTACTACAAAAGAGCATACTATTCCAGGAGAAGGAGAGCCATCCCTCACCATAGCTAAACATTTGGGACACTCTAGTGATTCAAAGATAGATTCTCATGAATATGAATTACATTCAGACTCTAAAGGTAACCCTACTTGGGGGATACGCCCTGATTTCACACATATTCTTAACTTCCCAAGAGATCCTGATGAAGAATCTAAGGACTATGAATGGGGAATTATTCCAGAACTAGATGAAGATGAGCTTATAATAGATAAAAATGTGGATTTTATTCACCAATACACACCCAAAAATGATTTTAGTCTAGAGCTATGTGATAGACCTCACAAAATTGAATCACTTATTACTAACACATGATCCAATGATGATGTTGAGATGCTTAACACACTAAATATCTTGAGTAGTCGTATCACCTTAGAATTCAAGATTCAGATCAGGACCAATGATGAAAACACCATATGCATAAACATTGTCAGACAATCCTTCCCTCCCCTTACTATCAAACATCTTGAGCTTATTGGCCTATATCCATAGACCCAAGCCACAATATCCATACTTTCTAAACAAACTATGCCCTAGCATGCTACCTAAATGTGGTTGAACCTATGATAACTTCCATCGGAAAACCTAGTGTCAGGATGACAGAGTCAGACATCAAATATCTCTGTCAAAAGAATAAAATAAAAAGGAAAAAGAGTTTTGAGGGTAAAAACCACTATGTAGCAGTCTTAGAGCCAAAAATAGTAAAAACAAAAGATGTATCCGAAGGTGAAAACCTCTCTAAGGTGCCCTAGGATGAGATATTTGATGTCCTTTTGAGTCATTTATAGGATAGATCACCACTTTTGACATAACCAACTCAGCCTATCAATCCGGGTATAGCAGAGGAACCTCAATTAATTCATGTAGCACAGTCTCTGTCAAAAGAAGAAAAACAAGCATTTACCAAATTCTTAACAAAGAAAAAGATCAACTTTGCATGGAAATATTCAAATATGCCAAGAATGGATCCTAATCTCATCATACCTATAGCTCCAGGAGTTAAACCAATCAAGAAAAAGTTACGTAAAATGAATCCTCATGTTGCACTCCTTGTCAAAGTTGAGCTATAAAAATTACTAAAAGTCAGAATTATCCGAGTCATAGATTATGCAGAATGGATATCCAACATTGTTCCATTATCAAAACCAGACAAATCTATCAGAGTATACACATATTTTAGAGATGTAAAAAAAGCATGTCCTAAGGATTATTTTCCACTACCAAACATTGATATGATAGTGGACATGACTATGGGATTTTAAATGTACTCTTTAATGGATGGTTTTTCTGGATACAACCAAATAAAGATAGCTTCAAAAGATCAAGAAAAGACAGCTTTCACCTGTGCATGGGGTACTTCCTACTAGAACATAATTCCATTTGGTCTTTAAAATGTTAGTGCTACTTATCAAAGAGCCATGACATCTATCTTTCATGATATAAAGCATAAAATTATGGAGGACTATGTGGATGACACACTAGCTAAAGCAGTGAAAAGATCTAAACACCTATCTGACTTGGGTACAATACTAGATAGAATGGAAAATTTTAGTCTCTGACTAAATCCTAAGAAATGTGCATTTCATGTCACTTTAAGTAAGCTCTTAGGGTACATTTTTTTGAAGAAAGGTATCGAAGTAGATCCAGCAAAGGTCAAAGAAATCATGGAGATGCAACCTCCTAAGAACATCAATAAAATACCTTTTCAAGGAAGGGAACAATCCATCAAATGCTTCATCTCTTAGTTAGCTAACATATCACAACCTTTCACTAAAATATTGCATAAAGGTGTGACCTACAAATGGAGCAAGGAATGTGAATAGAATTTCAATCATATCAAGAAATATTTGGAAAATCCACCAATTCTCATGCCTCTTATTTTGGGAAATCCATTAATATTGGATGTCTCTACAACAAATACATCACTGGGGGCATTATTGGCACAACACGATGAGAATAAATGAGAAAGAGCTATATATTACATCAACATAACCTTAGTGGCTTATGAAAATAATTACTCTATGATAGAGAAGGCATGTCTAGCTATCATCTTTGCATCACAGAAACTAAGGCATTACATGTTGGCTCACACCATACAGCTTCTAGCTAAGATAGATCCACTGAAGTACTTGTTAAGCAAAGTTTCCCTCACAGGTAGATTATAAAATGGGTTATGCTATTGAGAAAATTCAACATTCAGTATGTTGAACAAAAATCTACTAAAGGACAAGTGATCATACATCAACTAGCGGAAGCTCCAATGTTCGATGATCAACCAATGCAGGTGGAATTTCATGATGCTTCTATAATGCACCTATCTTCTATAACATGGAAGTTATTTTTTGATAGGTCCTACACACAAAATGAATCTGGAGCTGCTATCCTATTCATCACTCCACAAGGTTACTCCATTCCAAAAGCATTTAGATTCAAATTTCCTTGCACCAGCAATATATAAGAATATGAAGCTTTGTTACATGGAATGAAATTGGCACTAGAATGGAGAGTGACGGGGTTACACATTCATGGAGACTCTCAACTGGTTATTCACCAAGTCAATGATGTGTATCAAACAAAGGATGAGAATTTCATTCCATACAAATGAATGGTAGATTATCTCAAGAAATACTTCATTTCTCTCTTGTTCGTTCGAACAGATACCAAGAATGGAAAACAAAGTAGTTGATCCTATGGCTACACTATCCTCTCTACTTTAGCAACTAGAATAGGAGCTATGCTATGAGTTCCTAGTGGAAGCATTGTCATTCCCCACCAATGATTACCTAGAAATCTGAATGATATGCATCATTTTCGGTCATGATTCCTCCCGTTACAAAAACATATATTCCTACCTTCAAGACCAAGTCATTCTCGATACCTTTAACCATCATGAAAAATGTTACCTTATATGAAATGCATCACAGTATGTCATCATTGGTAATGATCTATACAAATGAATTCTAGATGGTACACTCCTTAGATTTTTATAACAAGAAGAGTCACAACGCACATTAGAGGAAGTCCATGAAGGTATTTTTGGGTCACCTTCCAACAATTTGACACTAGCTCAAAAAATTATTAGGGTGGGGTACTATTGGCTAGATATGGAAAAAGAGGCCGTGAATTATACTAAGAATTGTTAGAAATGCTAGATCCATGGTAACTTAATTCATGTGCCAGGTAGAGATCTGATTCCATTTGAAACACAATGAACTTTTAAACAATGGGCATTTGATCTCATAGGAGCCATATATCCACATTAGTCAAATGGTCACACCCATATCATCATAGCAATAGATTAATTTACAAAATGGGTTGAAGTAGTTCCTTTGACATAAGCAACCGATAAAAAAATTTCTATGTTCATCCTAAACTACATCATTTGTCAGTATGGTATCCCACACTCCATTATCACTGACTACAGAGGCCAATTCAAAAACAATGACCTAGATTCCTTATGTTCTAAATTCAAGATCACTAAACATTGGTCATTTTTTTTTTATCCGCAAGGGAATGGACAAGATGAAGCATCCAACAAGAACTTACAAAAAATCTTGCATCACACAGTCAACAAAATAGGGCGATATTGGAATCTAATGATAAATCTAGTTCTTTGGGCTTAAATAACATGTATCAAAATTCCCACTGGGGCTACTCCTTTTTCTTTAGTGTATGAGACTGAAGTGGTACTACATATTGAGGTTAAAATCCTATCACTTGAAATCAGAATGCATGGTCTAGTAACCAATGATGATTACAGAGTTTCTAGGTTATAAGAACTTGAACTACTAGATGAGCGCAGACAAGCTGCATACGATCATCTCAGAGTCTACCAAAAAAGAATTTCTACAGGCTATAAAAATAAGGTCAGACATAGATAATTTTAGGTCAATGATCTAGTCTTGAGAGACAACACTAAAAATCAATCCCATCAAGAACGCAAAGGGAAAGTTGAACCCAACTGGATGGGTCCATTTATCATCACTGCTACTTTTGGCTCTAGAGCCTATCAACTCTCAATGATTGATGGAGAATAGCTCTGTGAACTGATCAATGTTCTTCATCTAAAGAAATTATATTCCTAGGCATTTAGTATGTGGAAAATGTCCTGAAAAACAAACTAAAAATTAGCAAAATTCTTGAAAAAATGATCATCCTAGTGAAAACCTAGCAATAGGCACCTTGATGGTCCAACAAAAAAAAAATATGGAAAAATACAAAAAGAAATTGAAAAGATGAAAAATACAAAAAAAGGAAAAAAAAGTGCATTGGTAAAAACTCGGTAAACATGCACCTTAGTAGAAAAAATAGAATCTCTTCCAAGATGGTGAAAACCTGGCAAACGGGCACCACTTGTACAAAATGCTCCATCTATCAAAGAAATCTTGGTATTTTCCCAACTTCTTGTACTTCTTTAGTTTGTATATATATTCCAATTCAATAAAGTCAGTTTATGCATCAAACAACAAGTGTATATATCCTATCAATGTTTATAAACTTGGGGGCAATCTAGTGTGATATCCTATGGTCCTCGATATCTCAAATGAGTCATATCCATTCAATGTCCTTCAATGCTCTATTTGAGTCATTATGTCTATCTCCCTACCAGAAAAGGATTTTTCAACTAACAACATAAACACACACATCTCTATGACATGCTTTAAATCTTCTTGTATGCTAACTGATTCACTTTGATATTTTTGCATATTTTGTCCCTTTGAGCTCATCGATGATGTCCTTTTACAGGATTTAGAGAAGCAATGAATGGGGGCATAATATTTTATTTGTTTTATGTGTTTAAGTGAAAATCTAACTACTCTGAAAACTCTAGATTGAATTGGTGTCCACTATAAGTGCGTCCATCTTGATTGGATCACCATGTTTACCTCTATCATTGATACCCAAATGCTTTAGAGAGGTTAGATCTAACTTCATATTTTGAGTGACTTCTTACTCCTACTATGAAACACAAAATTACCCAAGGATGTAAATGATAAAGGGTCATTGTGGGTAACTCGCATAGGACCTCTCAAATACTTGGGTTGTTTGTATGCAAGGCGTATTCAGGTCATCATGACATTTATGCTTTGATGCTTATACAAATTTCTATATCAAAATGGACATGATATTCAGGTCATCTTGGATTTTATGCCTTGGTGCTTATATCTAATCTAACATTTTTGACAAAAAATCAATATTCATATGTTCATGGTTGTCTAACCAGTGGACATTGTATTGACTACCTGGTGTTACCTAAAACATTCAATGATGATAAAGACCGACTAATTATCAGTGACTAAGTCCTAGGTTTGCATTCTATTTGCATTTTACATTTAGCCTAGTTGCATGTATTTTCATGATTTGAATTCAGCATGGTGTTTGATGTTATCAAAATCGTACTAAAACACATCACAAGGAATGAGCATCACGTCAAGGTCTCTCCACCTAATCAGCAAGAAGTCATCATTCTGGGTTAAACATCCTTTTTGACAGTGACTGAGCACTTGAACTCTTCAGGCACCTACAAAAATATCATGTGTATCACTGCATTTCCATATCACATCATTTAAATTTTACATATCCATTATATTTACATGCATTCACATCCATACACATCAATAAAGAAGCCATACATTTTTCATTACTCATATAACATCTATCATTGCATTTTACATTATATAATCTTACATTCAAAGTAAACATTCAACATTGCATACATTTTCATCACATGACAACAACATCACAATCGAAATGACAAGTGTTATGAAGTCACAACCTAAAATGATCTCATATATATAGTTGATAGAGTACATGGGGTGCACAATGTGCATACAATACAAAAGAATGAACTTTAATGAGCTATCAAGTGCAAAAAAATGTCAAAAATGAGGAATCAACTATACTATCAACTATATGCCTAATCCTCTTCATTAGGTGTTGCACCTCCTTCTACTAGAATGTCTGGTGGTGGATTGGCTCATGGTGCTCTAGCTCCCTCAGATCCTAGCATGTACTAAGAGTATAAAGTAACCCATTGTCCAGGTGGCACAGCTGAGAAATATATAGACACATAATATTCTTCCCTTACCAGTCTTGTGTACCACCTCCACATGTAGCCGTTGAGCCTCCTCTTGAGACTCATGAAGCTGCCTATCCCACTCTGCTAGCCGGATCTCCAAAGATAACCCCTTCTATCTTAGGTCCCTAATCTAGTGGCATAACCATCGTATGGCATTATATAGAGTCTGTGTAAGTTCAAGATTGGCCACCTCAACCATCTCCTCCTATCCCTCTAATGCCTCATCACCACCACCTACCTCTTCCTACACCTTGCAGCATCTAACCTCTTCCACTACATCAAAATTGGGCACATCCTGTGCCTCACCCATCTACACATCCTGGTGTGCCCCCAAAACCTCCTCAACCGCTATGGTGCTACCCATGGCACCTAGAGTCATGTCCTCACCCCTAGTATATCACTGCTATAAAACTAACGGTCTCAGCAATGGTACTGCACATGGTATAGGGGTAGGCCTCACACTTATTTTTGGGTGTGGTGGAATACTCGTCGCTCTCTATATAGGAGGGATAGCATGTACCATAGGGATTTGTACTTAGCTCCTCCTTTATCCTCTCCCCTAAGGTAGACCTATAACATCATCCACCTCCTCCATAGTCAAAATTGGCTCAGTAGGATCAGAGAATCTCCTAAAGGGATCCTCCACCAATTTTGTCCTGTGAGCATCTATAATACCTACATCTACTACCTCTACATGGTAGTCCCAATCATGGCTCTGGAGCCCACTATACTCCAAATTGCACATCACATATGATAATTTGGGATCCCACCCTAGTTTGATCTCTCTCACCTATGTAGCATAAGAGGCAAACTCTTGGGATACATCCTGCACGAGGCCATACTACCTCTAGACAAGGGTAATCAAAAAATACTCTACCACACTGGTAGAGCAGCCAATCAAAATCTTGTTCTAACATAAATACCCAAACTATGCTCTAGCAGTCAGCCATGCCTCAAATAGTAAGGGCACCAGATGAGTATAGTCATATCATCTAGGACCCTCCTCCAGTACTTCATCCTACCCATGCACACCTGTGTCACATATCTAGCATATCTATAAATCACTGGCTCCTGTGCTTGCCTCTCATCACCACATATGGGCCTAAAAATGGGGATATGCTCTCATGCCTAGATCTGAAGAACTATGACTCTCAAGTAAAAAGTCTTACCCTCATGGTAAACTACCTCATGCATCTCTTGGAAAATGTGGGCCAGTGGGCACTGACCCCAACTAAACTCTATAGGATGTCCCATGAGACATTGCACCATAGGATCCTACCCCATCAGAAGATCATTCTACTGATGGTTTGACATGATGATCCCCCCAATCATACCAACTATGATGCACTCCAGGAAATGTGTCTGCCTGTATTGCTGAACCAATACCTCCCAGGGTATTTGTTGAGATATTTGCTCGTCAGCTCCAAAAAGTGTCCTAAAAGCCTGTAATCCTATGTTCCTAGAACTCAGGTAGTCTGGGTATGGTCCATGGAATGGGATGCGAAGAATGTGGTAAACATCCTCTGGAGTAATGGTGATCTCCCCTATCGAGAGATGGAAGGTTTGTGTCTTTGAGTGAAACTGCTCGACCAGTGCAGTGATCAAACCATGATTTAACTGAGTCTCAAGTAAACTGATCAAATACTTGAAGCCACATGCAGCTAGATGAATCCTCAATGGATTTGACAGTGACAAACACAACCTTTGGATGGCTAGATGAGACACATGTATATGAATGTCATGGTACCCCACCTACAAATCACAACATCAGTCATGCGCTTCAAATCGGTAATAAAATGCACGTGAAAGGAGAAATTGAACATATCAGAAGGTGCATTAAAAGCTATAGAATCCAGTTGAGCAGCTAAAAATTTTGGAAAAATTCACTAAAGGCCTAAAATTTGCTCACTATTTTTCATACGACACTTCAAAATTAAAAAAATGGTGTCAAGTGTCGTACAGCACTATACAACAACTCATATGATATTTGGGTTCCATATGACAATCCATCAGTTGTCGTACGACAACTGAGGGAGGCAATGAAATGTTGTACAAGAGATGGGTGTCTCCCATACCACACTATACAAGCACATACATGATACTTGGTTTGGACTTGAAATATTGTACAACATGCTACCAGTTGTCATACGACATTCTGTGAAGCAAAATTTAAAATCTGTAAAATGCTAAGAAAAATCCTAAAAATGTGATTAAAACATTTTAAAATGATTACAAGAAGAGCTCAGAGGTCCACTTACTAGATGTCCATACTGATGAGGTCACTGGTATTGTCGAGAACGCTCAAATCAATTTGAGGAGACTGGGACCACCATTTTCACTCTCAGAGGGCTCCATGAAGTTTCAAAAATCAAATGGTTGAAATGATTTGAAAATGACCCCTTTTGGCCTTATATAGGTTTTGACCTAATTTTTCAAAGTGCTCCGATTTGCACACAAAATTAAACGCCTAGATAATTTTGACATCCTAAATCCATTTTTGGGATCAAAATCAAAATCTAAGATTGTTTACTTTGTCAAAATCATGATTTAAAATTTTGGACTCAAGATGGTCGACTACTTGCATAATCGACCTTAAAAACATCATAGAAATCCAAAATTCAACTTATTTGATCATCTAACATCAAACTTTTGAAATTTCAACTTTGTCAAACATGGTCAACTCATGGTCAAACCTAGTCAAACTTAGTCAAATAGGACCTCTAAATGATGCAGAATGTGTCCCCAGACATGTATAACCACTTCTACAATCGGTTATGTTGCTTCACATTATTCACGCTGGCTTTCTCGCCAAATTTTGATTTTGATCCCAAAGGGAGCATGGTATTCTATATATCATTAACCATTATTAATTATGTTCTCAATCAAATTTTCTTCACCAATAAAGGCAAAAACCACGTCTAATTGTTGACTCATCAAAAGTCCTCATCGCTTGGGGCATATTGCTTGGGGAATATCAGATTCATTGAAATCCATATCAATTTGGTGTTCTCCTAATCTTGTAAACTATATCAACTCTTCATAACTATTAGTTCAGATGTGTTATTTCCTTGATTCTTCGTAATTGAAGGGTTTGAATCAAATTTTGCATCCTTTCGATTCCTTTGGACAATCAGGTCTGGAGTCAAGATAGTCAATTCCTCATAATCATAGGTTCAGAATCAAGTGTTTTATCACTTCTTCGTAATCACAGGTTCATTTTTATTACTGTTAACATCATCTCATTATTTGGTCAAAATAACCTGAATCAACATCTTCAAATCTTCCAATCGATTTCTATCTCGAAATCGATCAATCTTTTAGGATCAGTTTCTTTATCACATAAATGAGTCTTTATCTCAATAAATAGATAATAATGTTCGGTGGTGCGAGAGGATTTAAACCTTCATTTAAGGTAGTGGTGGCCAAAGGTAATGTAGCCAAATGCCCTGACACTACTTATTTTGAGAATATTTCTGTCGAGGAGGATGTCACTCACCGAGGAAGCCACCCCAATGGAGAAAGATGAGGATCCACTTCTGGCATAGGTAGTTCCAATGATGCCCTTGGAGGAGAAGGTAAGGTCCCCAACCTTGCTGGTAGTACTCTTTCCTTGGCCCTGAATATTGATATGATGAATGCTATTAAAGATGAGTAGTATAGGCTTAAGAATATTGCTGTGTTTTTTGTGTGTATGGATGTGAAGTTTCTTCGTGCACGTAAATTTCTTGATGACTGGATTAACAATGTATGGGGCAAGAAACTTGGCATTGTTGTTAATTTCAGTAGGATGATTCAAAAAGGTCTCTTTGTGGTTTTCTTTAAAAATCATGCGATGGAAGAGAAAGTTTTTGGAACGTTGGCCAAACTATGTTTAGAGCCCTTTCATGGTCCCCTAAAGGTAAATTGGATGATGTTATGTCTCAAGCTTCACCATTCTCGATGGAAATTTTAGGGGTACAACCCAAGTTTTGGCCTTTTTTATCCCACATTTTGAAACCCCTCTGATCTGTATTGTAGATTGAGGAGACTAAAACTACCTTACCCCACCTTAATGCCCGCATCCTTCTAGCCTTGACCCCTGGAGTTCCCTTTCTATAAAATATTTTTATGAAGTTTGAAGGGGACTCATATATGTGGAGATTGAGTAAATTAGGAGACATTGGTGCATGCTTCCATTGCAAACTTAACGGGCATAGTAAGAAAGAATGCCCAATGCTCAAAAACATTTCTAAGGATTTCCATGCGGCCAGCCCTAAGAAGAATGTTCGTAGCCCTAGTCTTATTTCTAATACCATTGACACTCAAGTTGATGGCTTTGTAACACTAAACAACCCTCTGTTTGAAGGGGATTTTGAAGTAAGACCCACTGCTATCCCAGTCTCGATCAGTAAGAACCCCTCAGCCCCTCAATACATTTCGGTACCTAGGGAAAAAGATGTTGATATTAATAATAACAAGAAAAATGCCCAATAGATTGCTCTCAAAAAAATTAAAGCTGGTTCCCAGGATGGGAACCCTAACCTAGTCCCTACATCACCTCTAGAACATAGGAATGTACCCCCAATTGCCACTCCTTCACCACAAAGTAGTGAGATACCTTCTGAGAGTGAAATCATAGAGGAGGCTGGTATCAATAGTGAAGGTTTCATAGAGGTTCTATCCAAAAAGAATAAAAGGAAAACATATGAAAGAAGCAACAACTTAAAAAATAAGCAAGAAACTAATAAATCGAAAGGAAATGATATGCCAAATTGTTTCTCCAGGTTATGCAAGATCACTCCCCCCTTTAAATGTTAATGATGAAAATATAGATTCATAGTTGGAATGTTAGAGGGATGGAAATGCCAGACAGAAAATATATTGCCAGAAGGTGGTGTAATAGCCTTATTGGAAAAGATATTGTTTGTTTTCAAGAAATTAAAACTACTGGTTATCAAGCTTTCAATGTTTTGAAATTCATTTGGGGAAATTCCAAATGTTTTTACTCTAACCATGACAGATGTAAGGGTGGTGTAGCTATTTTAATTAAATTTGCATGGGAGGAGAAAATTATAGACAATGGGATGTCTCCTTGTAACAGAGCATTGTGGGTCACCCTTAAGAATGAAGATAATAATATTGGTATTTGTAATATCTATGCTTCGAATGATTACAGAGAAAGAGCTAAATTGTGGGAATGGCTTTCTACCAATCTCCCCAAGGAAAAATGGATTTTTATTGGAGATTTCAATATGATTGAATGCCCTAAGGATAAATTAGGAGGTGGAAAATTTGAATGGAAAGGTAGTGAGCACTTCTTCTAGACCAGATTCAAGAGAACCTCTTCCATTAATGACCCAATCATTAGACTTAAGGGTAGCCATGAAAGAGTGTGGTTCACATGATGTAACAACCAAGCTAATAAAGCCATAATATATTGCACACTTGATAGGGTTTATATTGATATACATGATGTGAAATTAATACACCAAATTGGACACTATCCCATTAGTGTTGTTCCTTCTAGTATGTCAGATCACTCCCCCATAAGTGCTTGCATCTATGCCAATGGGAATGGGATTCAAGATGTAAATTGCACCAAGAAACCTCTATTTAAGCTTAATAATGTTTTTCTAAATAATCAAGACAATCTCGATGCCCTTCGGATGGTCAGTGTTCTTTCTAAATATCAACCTGCAAGTGCCTCTCCTATTGAGAAATGGGACCAATTAGTTGAGTCTTGGAGGAATCTATTCCAAACTATTGGTTCTAAGGAAGCTAAGGATAGAAACCATGAGGAAAATATGCTTAACTCCAAGTTGTTAGATCTAGAGACAGAGTTGCAGAATAAGGGAAATGATGTGGACATTGAAAGGAAACTATGTGATACTAAAGGAAAACTGAGATCTATCCAATGGTATAGGATTCAAGGCTAGAAAATAAGAGCTAAGGATAATTAGATTAAGGAGGGAGATAGGGGGTCTAAATATTTCTTTAACATCATTAGAGAAAACTAGTGTAGGGAATAAATTAAGGGTATTCAGACAGAAGAGGGAATTAGCACCAATAACCAAGAGATCATGTCTGCTTTTGTGGACTTCTATAAGAACCTCTTTACATCTGAGCATAATGAGGGCAGTCAGTTATATATGAATCAATTCATGAGTATCATTCCTTCTAAAATTAGTAGAAAGTAGAGTGACATGTTGGGGAAAGAGATTTCCATCCAAGAAATAGAAGAGGCTATCTCTTCATTGGCTAATGGTAAGTCCCCTAGTATAGATGGCTTACTGGCTGAATTTTACAAGATCAATAAGGATTGGGTCTCTAATGAACTCTTCAAAATTTACAAATTTTCTTTTGATAATGGAAACTTGGGTGAAAAGATTAATAGAGGCTTAATTAAACTTCTTCCTAAAGAAGGTGATAAAACTCAAGTAAGGAATTGGAGGCCAATCACCCTGTTAAACATACCTTATAAAATCATTGCTAAATTGCTAGCTAATAGAATCTCTAAGGTCCTAAATGACATTATCTTAGTGACTCAGACAACCTTCATTAAAGGGAGATTTATTCTTGAAAACCTTATTACCAGCTGGGAAGCAATGCACTAGGCGAAGTCAGATAAGCAGAATGTGGCTATGATCCTTTTGGACTTTGAAAAGGCTTATGATAGAATTGAATGACACTTTGTTAGTGCTATGCTCAAGCAATTTGGTTTCCTTGAATACTTTTGTAATTGGGTGAAAATATTGTTTAAGGACTCTAACACTAGCATTGAGATTAATGGTGAAATTTCTTAATCTATTCCCCTAGGGAGATCTATTAGGCAGGGTTGCCTGTTAGCTCCTACTTTTTATTTGATTGTCATAGATGCTATTACTTACATACTTAAGTCCACTAATTTTGGTCCCCTTATCAAAGGTCTTTCTCTTCCTAATAGTGAAGATCTTCTTATTGAGCAGTTTGTAGATGATATAGCTCTCTTTGTTGAACTTTTAGAACAGAACTTTGATAGAGTGGTATGCAGAATTCAATTATTTTGTAAAGCTTCTAGTGCTAAGATAGCCCCTCATAAATCTATTTTGCTTGGTTAGGACAACACCCCTCCCCCTTGGCTAATTGACAAAGGATGGTAGTGGTCAAGCCCTAATGTTATTGTTAGATATTTGGGAATTCTGTTTGCTCTTGATCCTTCACTAAATGAAATGTGGAACTAGATCTTTAAGAAAGTAGAAAAGAAACACTTAAAATTGAAAATGCATATGTTATCTCTAGCAGGAAGATTGTAGATTGTCCAGAAAGTTCTTTCATCCCATACAATATACTATGCTTCAACTTGGTTGTTCACTAACTCCCAAACAAATAAGCTCAAGAAGATCCTGAGGGATGTCCTTTGGTCATATGGTATTGGTAATAGAAAAAGGAATAATGTCAAGTGGGAGTGGTGTTGTACCCCAAGAATGCAAGGAGGATTGGGAATTAAGGATCTCAAAAAACAAGGAAGGACTTTAACTTCTAAATGGATTATTAAAGTCATCTCTGGTAATGAGCCATGGAAAGTTTTAATAAGAAACAATATTTCCAGATCCTCAATTAAGAAAGGTAAATCTTGGAATAATGTCCCATTCCTTGACATCCTCCTTGGTGATTTTGATGTGAAAGTGTTTTGTTCTAAGGTGTTCTCTTCTCTTTGGAAAGCATGGAAAGACATTAAACCACTCCTATGTTCCAGAAGAGTTGTGGAGAGAAACCCATACTTCTGTGTCCTTGATAGATCCATTTGGTGGGGGATTTATCTAAATGATAAGAAACTTTCCCTCACCCAGTTTTTCTTGGCAAGAAGTTGGGACAAAAAAGGTATACCCCTTATCAGTGATATTATAGTGGATAACGTACTCTCCTCCTGGGCAGAGTTAAGCAGCAAGTTTGACATCCCTTCTTCTCAGAAAAAAAACCTACACTCTTATAACTAAGGCTGTGGGTAATTGGTTTCCAGGAAAATGTATTATTTCTTTCCAAAATCCCTCTTTTATTACTTGGAAGGATGGTAACAATCTAGGGAACTTCTCTTGCAAAAAAATTTATAAAATGATGACTAATAATAACATCATCTTTAATGAAATTAACCAAGCTTGGGGCTTGAACTAGTCTAGCAATAAGTGGCATTTAATTTTTGAACTGTTATGGCATTCTCATGTTGAGCCCGAAAAGGTTTGTTTTAAATGGATTTTTCTATTGAAAAAGCATGCTATTGGTTATTATGTGTCTCAAGGGTCAAGAAATACCATCTTATGCTCTGTTTTTAATTGTACTGAGTCGTATGAGCATTTTTTTTTTGAATGTCAGTGGGCTGTTAAAGTCTGGTCTTCTTTTTTTGGGTATGATTTTTTGAGATTTGATGAGTTGAGTCTATCTTGGCATGAAATCCTGGCTGGGTATGTGGACAATTTTGATAGCAAACTCAATGATTTCTAGATTACTTTTACTACTGAAGTTCTTTGGTTTATTTGGAAGTAGAGGAACAAAGATATATTCCAAGCTAAGCAAAGGGACCTTACTGAGTTTAACTCTAAACTCACACATTTCACTGTTATGTCTTAGGTCACTACTGTATACACCTAAAAATGGTCATCTAGACTATTAGCCCCTTTGCTAGCATTTTTGCTAAAATCATCAATTGCTTATCCTTGATCAAATCCTAGTTCTATCATTTATTCGATTATTTTCTATGGGCTAACCATTTTGTCCTAAGTCTTTATTTAATTAAAAGGAATTTCCTCCTCTTTTATTAAATATAAAGCCTCCACTTTTCCTCTTATCCTAAGTTGCACAAATAAAGCATTATTCCTATTTTATAAAGAGGAGAAAAGGCACTTTTTGTCTCATATGGACACAAAAGTAAATTCTTATTTTCTCATTGGAGGAATCTTGTGCACATGGATTGATCTTCTTTGATGCTCCACCCTTGATTAAATCTTTTGCCTCTTAATCTCCATGGTCCATTCCTTCTCATTTCTTATAAAAGGAGAGCTCTCTTCTTCATTCTAGATCCCCAACTTTTTATACTAATGTTATGCTGCAGGTTTTCTACGTCACTTTGGAGCTTTTTGAAGATTTGGAGCATTCTTGGCTTTTGCATCTACATGTTATCATGGTTTCATTTCTTGCATTATCATGGCATTCATAGCTTCATACTTAGCTTAGTTTCCTTTATGCTTTAGATTAATTCATCTAGCTTAACTAGGAGGCTTTGTAATACTTGTTCTTTCATTTCCATAGTTTAGCTTGCATATTCATCTTAATCTATCTTGCATTGCATTTCATTTGATTCTTGAGGATATTGGCATTCTTGCCCTTGTCTTCATTTGAATCTCCCATTGCATGGTTTACTAGCAAGGTTATTGGCTTAATAGCTCTAGCTGAGAGCATTCTTAAACACCCTTGCACTCCATGCCTAGGGAGCTATGGATCAATTTTTGAGACCTCATTCTTGAGTGTTCTGGATTGTAATGATTCATAGAAGTGAACTATTTAGAGTACACATTTTTGGTGCCCACCATGGGGCAGAACATTAACATTTTGTCCTTTAATTTCTGCATTTCTGTCAATTTTTTGGCAAGTTTTTAGCGTCATTTTTGGCTCTCTATTTTTTTTTCTCAGAGTGTCATACGACATTTTTCACCAGTGTCATGCGACAATTTCTTGTATAGCAGTGTGACACTTTACCAGTTAAGAGTGTCGCACTGTTTGACAGATAGTGTCGCACTATTTAGTATTAATTGTCACCTACAGGTCAGCAAATTATCACACGAAGATAAATTATTTCCCCCATATATAGAGAAGTGGTGTATGACATTTCTGGTGACTGTACTATCTCTTGTACTATCTCCTGTCTCCTGCACCTATTTTTTAGAAATTTTCACATACGGTATCAAAAATTTAAGTGTGATATATCATGGGAAATCTCTTTCTGAGCCTAATCCAACCATGTTGGTTTTATTTTTGAATTTTTCCATTTGATCAGCTATTTTCCTTGTAGATTATCTGATTTTTGATGTGCTAACCATTGTGGAGCTAACAAGTTGTGCTTGTAGGTGCTCTCATTGCTTGAAATATTTTTCTCAAAAGAATGCATGTCAAAGCTTCAAATGCACAAGGGCTACTAACAGTTTTTGTAGGGCTACCCAAAGCATAAAAACCCAATCAAGTACTTGTTTATTTCATTTCAAGTGTGGCAATTACTAGTTGTTTCATTTCATAGAAACTTAATATCTTATTGTAGGAATTCTTGGGTGGTAGGAGAAGTATGCTCTTCACCCTTGTGGTGAACCAGAAAATCTTGACCCATCTTTGGATTTTGAAAGCAAGAGGGTAATTGAATATTTTCTTGGTGTGTTTGGGAGAAAGCTTTGAGATAGGGGAGTATGCTCTTCACCCTTGTGGTGAAACAAAAATCTTTGAATCTTATAAGTTGATCCATTCTTTGTTTAGATCTTTAGAATCCTTTAGCGGGCCTACTCTTGAACAATCAAGAGGAATGACCCAAGTGGGGACAAGCTAATACCGAGCTATTCCAACCCACTATAATCTCAAGGCTATCAAGGACACAAAACCTTGGTAGACGTAGTGCTTGTCTTCGCTTGATGTGAGTACTTGTGGGATTGTGACCATGAGGAAAGTATTGAGCAAGAATGCTTAATGTACTCTTGGGGCTGCAAGGTCTGTTACTTGCCGCAAGGTAAGGAGTCCCTTTGGGGAGTAAGAGGGGTGCTATGAATGGAAGCTCTTACTAAGAACCATAGGTAGAAGCCACCTTATTTTTCTGGTTAGCTTCTTGGTGCAAGGATTGATCCAAGTGGAATAACCCAGATCACCCCAAGATTACTCACCATCTGTGTTCCTTTGGTTGTGTCATTGACACTTCCATGACAAAGCCAATATCTATTGTGGGCAACCACTTTGTGTGAGGCGATGGGACATCAAGTGTGGGCCAAGTTGCTAAGTATTGAGCCTTGTCTTTTTAGGCTAGAAAGTGCTTGAAGTGTTCTTATTGTGCTATACCTCTGTAAACGTTCTTGCATACTCAAACATCATGGTAGTGCTCATAGAATTTTTCAATTTGATATCACAATTGATTATCTTGGCAAGGTTGCTTTTTCCCTTGTGCAAGTTTTTGATGACATGTTTGATCACCTATTGTTTGCAAACTTGTCTACTTCCTGATATTATTGTGCTTGAAATCAAAAAAATTATACTTGCAACCTACAACATTGACCAAATTCCTTTCAAGACTGAGTTTTTCACATTCACTAGTCAAGAGTCATACGCTACTTAAACAATATTGCACAGAGTCCTTTTGTTGTCCTACTACTGCTTGCAATTCAAAATTGATTTGTGTCACTTCTAGTCTTCCTTGGTCAGTCTAGATCTTAGATCTTAGGTGTTGTGACATGTTTCTCAATATCCAAATGAATTCCAATGGTATCAAATTGCACAAAATGACTCTTGGTCTTCTTTCTTCCACTTCTCCCATGTCTTCCTAGTCTCTCATTTTCTTCTTCCTTCATGCTTCTTTCTCTTCTTCCTAAACTCTTCATGTCTTCTTGATTCTTTTCATCTTATTATCTAGTCTACCTTCTTCTATTCATCTATTCATTTCTTCCATGCTTGATTCCTCCTCTTTTGGAACCATGAATTTCAACTACCTTGTTATGGAACCTCTCTTGAGAATGGATGATCTCAAACTCATTGCTCAATTCAAAGAGTTTAATTCCTCCAATAATCTTTCTAGATATGGAAATAGTGATATGCTTAAGGAAAAAATAAAAGAAAAGATGATTGAATCAAACACCTTTGCTAGGATCATAGACATGATCATATCACAACCTCCCTTTTCTAAAAATTCTTCATCATCTAAGTCTTCTCATTCTTCCTCATCTTCCAAGTCTCACCATAGCTCTTCTAGACATTATTCACATCCTTCATTATCCAAGTCTTATTCCTCTACTAGGTCCTCACCTTCTTCTTCTTCACAATATCGCTCCTCTTCTACTTCTCCCAAGAGTCTTACTCCTCATTATGAGCAATATGGTAGTCCCTGTGATACCTATGACACCTCTATTCCTAAGAGTCCTCCTAGTCATAGGCTCGTGCTTACTAGAAATGGGTCACCACATTGGATAGATCATGATGTTGATCCATATGATTCAGATTTTGAAATAGATTTTGATGAGTTCTGTAAACAATACCTCGATTATGACCCATCTACCACTACTGAGGACTATAAAATGCACCGCGCTGATATGAAATGTCAATATTATAAGAATCCTTCCTCTGAGGACTCTCATGCTAAAAATAAAGATGA
This sequence comes from Chamaecyparis obtusa, assembly GCA_027943335.1. NCBI lineage: Eukaryota > Viridiplantae > Streptophyta > Pinopsida > Cupressales > Cupressaceae > Chamaecyparis > Chamaecyparis obtusa. The sequence continues at coordinate 62,258 of BSBK01005480.1, forward strand.
CACTCTCAAGCAAGATCATGTTGATGATGTACCTTTGTCTTTTGATGGTTCCCTTCCATCCCCTACTTCCTCCAATACCCATACATTTCCTAAAGCTTCTGAGTCTTTCAACTCTTTTGCAAATTCTTCATCCAAAAAAGATCCTAATACTTTTCATGCGGTTACCTATAGTTATCCTCAAGGGCTACCTCTTAAAGAAGCTCAAGCTAACCTTCACTTGGCTGAAAATACTTTCAATAATGCTAAACCTAAGGAGCCTAATCCTTTATGCACTATAATGCCTACTTCAACTAGTCCTTCACCATCTATTCCAAAATCTTCCATGCAATTCCAACATGATTCCTTGTCCTTATAAGTGGTTCCATGTCAAGAGGACTCTAAATATGATGAAGAAAAGAATATAAAAAAATATCAAGATCAAGAACCTTCCATGTCATCCAATCATTTTCATGACATCTCTGATCTGCTTCATGGTTCTTTTGATCCTCTATGCTCTTCTGCATTCATTCCACCATCTCCTAAGCAAGATCAAGCTACTACTTACACCATTGAGCTTATTGACAATCAAAATAACCTTACTACACTTGCGCTTTCCAAAGATGATACTTCCATTAAGGTTATTAAAAATGGTGTTGTTACTTCCAATTTTATCCTATTGAAAATCAAGAAAAAAATGATACGCTTATGCTATCCAAAGCTCCTTGTCAAGATCAAAGTCTTCCATCTTCTTTTTCTACCACTCCATGTTCGCTTCCACTTTCTACTCTTCCTAAGTCTTTGCAAGCTCCGAATAATCCTATCAAAGAAGTTTCTCCTATTCAAGATGTTCATGATCCTATTGCAAATCCTAATGCTCACTCTAAAGATGTTGATGTCCATGGTTGTTATATAGATGATGATGAGCTTATTGATTATCCTTTTGTATCTTCCACATCTATCCTTGGACCTCCTCCACTAATACTAAGGCCTTTATGTCTTCCTTCCATCTTGGGCCCTCATGTCCCTTCACTTTCCCCTCCTAGCTCTCCTAATTTTTCATCCATCTTGGGTCCTTACATCCCTCCATCTCCTATCTTTCCTCAAGATCAACATAGATGCACACCCTTGAATCCTTTTCATCCACCCACCCATCTAAACCAGTCATATCCTCCTTTTTCTACAAGTCCCAAGTCTTTTGGAAGTAACTTGAATGTTCAATACAAAAAAAGAAGAAATACAAGAATCCATCAAAAAAATAAGATCATCATGTCTCCTCTAATTGACATGGAGGCATAAATTCCAAAGAGATATCTAAGAAGAAAACTACAAGACAAGTATGGGTTCCAAAATCCATCATTGAAGATATTCTCTCTAAATCATCAAAAGGAAATAAAAAGCCTAAGGCTATATGGATTCCAAAGTCTCTCTTGAAAGAGTTTAATATTGAACAAAAAGTGAAGTTGACATTCAAGCTTCCAAAGGCTTCCACTTCATCTTCTTCCAAAAATGATCTTCAATTCCATGTGCCTGAACCGCAACCTCTACTAAACATTCACCATATCCCTTCTCGTATTCCTTCCTTCACATTCCCTTCATCCTCTCGCCACCCTTCAAGGTGTGTGTTGATGTTGATCTTGCCTTCCTTTTCATTTACCCTTTCACAATCCTTCCATTCATTATCCTTCTACCTTCTATCCTTTTTCCTCATTTTCCTATTCCTCCTATCTTCCAACTTTACTTGCTTTACATAAAACCTTATCCTTCATTTTTCTCTTCCATCTTCCTTTCCCTATCAGCATCTTTGAGCATATCATTTTTAATCCTTGGCATATAATGGTTTATCCTTTTAAGGAGCATTATCTAAAAAGCTTGCCTTCTTCCAAAAAAAAAAAATGAAAAAATGAAAAAAAAAACATTGAAAATGTGCCTTGGTGGAAACCTGGAAACAAGTGCCTTGGTAGAAAAACTAAAGAGAAATAAATTCATCCTATGGTGAAAACCACTCCCTTGTGGTGCCTTGGATAAGTACCATGAAGAAAACTTGGCAATCAGGCATCATGCATAGTTCTTCTACATATTTCATCCATTCTGTCTTCTCTCTTTGATCTTGGCAATGTTGACCTATGCACGAACATTTAGCTATCTTGTGAGCTATCTTATGATGATCTTGCTTTCATTCCATTCATGTTTAGCCTTCATATTTATTTTCCTCCATTCATTCTATCCTTTTTCTATCCTTTTCCCCTTTTGTCTTGATCTAATAAAAAAGAGTAAAACACGATGCTATGAAGCCTCTTGACATGTTTACTCATTTGGACTGCATCCTTTCCTTCTTTTACATTATGCTTTTGTGACTTATCCTATGCTAACCTTTCATTGCTTTTCCAAATGTGCTTTACATGACAATTTTTTTTTTCCCTAGCTTGGGTACTCTTGAGGAGTTTGCTCTTGAGGATTTCTTCCCTCCATTCTCCTTCATTCCCTAGTCTTTCATCTCTTCCACCAGCTTGCTACTCCCTCTTGTTCCCCACCTTGCTAGACATTGGGACTACATGATGTGATCTTGCTTGGGAGTTTGATGCCTATTCTGTCTGGGGGCATCCTTTGTATATATTTATTGATCTTGAAAAAAAAAATTTAAAAATTATATATGATGCTGAAAAAATCTTTAAAAGCATAAAAAGTACTGAAAAAATGAGCATCCTAGTGAAAACGTAGCAATAGGTGCTTTGATGTATCTCCAAAAAAATTATATATTTCAAAAATAACAAAAAATCAAAAAATTCAAAATCCCAAAAATAGTCACACTTACCCCAATGGTGTTTTTCAACACTTCCCTAGCATCGAGTGTTTCTTAACACTTATTAGATATCCTACTCGCAATCCAGAATGATGCAATATTTCTCACTGGCAAATGCAATACTCAAAGTTTGACTCTATGACCTACACACACGCACTTAAACACTTGACTTGCTGAAATTTGCTTTATTTCTTTGTGTGTTGTCTATGATGATTTCTTTGATGAGTGTTCTTTCCCTAAGAACTTTTTGATGATGCTGAGCTAGAAGACTGGGGCATGAGGACATGTTTTATCTGCTTTCTGCCTGTGGGTATATTTTGTTGATCTTGGTTGTCATGAGCATTTATGCTTGTTCCACTTGACTCTAGGATTTACAAGGTATTATCTTTGACTGTTTCCACAACTGCATGCTTATAGTCATCTTGACTTTCTTGTGTCTCGATGTGAGCATAATCTTGCTATATCAAACTTAGGAAATCTCACTACACTAGTCATCTTGACCTACATGTCTTTTATGCCTAGGTGGGATTTCCACATTTCTATCTGATATAGATCATATTCAGATTCACATAGTTATACTAGTGTGTATTGTATGATCTTGTGATGCTACCAATAACACTTGATGATGATTATTAGATGTCTATTAGCTTTGTGACCTTGCAAGTAAACCACTTTTCATGTAGCTTGCATTTTTAGGTTGATGTTAGTTAGTTTTGCATCTTGCATATGGAGAGAGCTCTCCTTTATCTTTCATGAACTTGTTAATCAAACTGTGCTCACCTTTCACTTCTTCTTGATCATGTCTTTCACTTCTTGTCTTTCATCTCACATCATTCTCTATTGATTTTGGGATCGAAACCAAAATCCAAGTTCACCTTGATCATCAAAATCGCATTCCTTTTTCTTCTGCGTAGTTGACTGACCCTTTTTGAGGCTTGATCCTTCAATCTTCATTGGGGCATCCTTTCCCTCTTCATCCCCATCTCTTTCAACCTTCTAGTCTTTCATCCATTTCATTCATTTCATCTCTCCTTTGATCTTTTCTGGGGCATATCTTCATTGCTTGATGGTTATTCTATCATCTTTCATCTTTGATTATGATTTCTAGTGATTTGATCATGTTGCTCTTGCTTCTGCCTTCCCTCTACCTGATTTTGCTTTTGATCCCGAGGGGCCAAACACATCATATCCTATTGGCTATTCTCCAGAGCATATGCTTGACCATTCCATTTGCTCTAATCGATCTATCTTTGCACTTGACATGTTAGTTCTCATCTTGAGTCCTGATATTGTCCATCTCTTTCCTAAGTGTTCAGTATTGTCGCTACCAAGCTGACCATGTAGGATTTGCTATCTCTTTGCACTTCATTCTTTGGAGTCAGATCGCTATCTCTTGCCTTCTTAGCTAATCTATTCTTTGACATAATGTGTTCCCAGATCAATCACACATTAGTCAAAGAGGGGAAAATGTATACACCTAAAAATGGTCATCTAGAATATTAGCCCCTTTGCTAGCATTTTTGCTAAAATCATCAATTGCTTATCCTTGATCAAATCCTAGTTCTATCATTTATTTGATTATTTTCTATGGGCTAACCATTTTATCCTAAGTCTTTATTTAATTAAAAGGAATTTCCTCCTCTTTTATTAAATAAAAAGCCTCCACTTTTCCTCTTATCCCAAGTTGCACAAATAAAGCATTATTCCTATTTTATAAAAAGGAGAAAAGGCACTTTTTGTCTCATATGGACACAAAAGTCAACTCTTATTTTCTCATTGGAGGAATCTTGTGCACATGGATTGATCTTCTTTGATGCTCCACCCTTGATTAAATCTTTTGCCTCTTAATCTCCATGGTCCATTCCTTCTCATTTCTTATAAAAGGAGAGCTCTCTTCTTCATTCTAGATCCCCAACTTTTTATACTAATGTTATGCTGTAGGTTTTCTACGTCACTTTGGAGCTTTTTGAAGATTTGGAGCATTCTTGGCTTTTGCATCTACATGTTATCATAGTTTCATTTCTTGCATTATCATGGCATTCATAGCTTCATACTTAGCTTAGTTTCCTTTATGCTTTAGATTAATTCATCTAGCTTAACTAGGAGGCTTTGTAATACTTGTTCTTTCATTTCCATAGTTTAGCTTGCATATTCATCTTAATCTATCTTGCATTACATTTCATTTGATTCTTGAAGATATTGGCATTCTTGCCCTTGTCTTCATTTGAATCTCCCATTGCATGGTTTACTAGCAAGGTTATTGGCTTAATAGATCTAGCTGAGAGCATTCTTAAACACCCTTGCACTCCATGCCTAGGGAGCTATGGATCAATTTTTGAGACCTCATTCTTGAGTGTTCTTGATTGTAATGATTCATAGAAGTGCACTATTTAGAGTACACAACTGCCACTATCCAGATCTTGAGAGAAAGATTCCAGAGCCTAGTGAAAGAAGGTGCCACTATCCTGTTTGCTAAAGATATTCAAGCTGTAAATACCCATGAGATGGAACACTTAGGATCTCAAAGATATGCAGAACAACATGGAAACAACTCGGCAAGCCCAAGTCTACAAGCCAATATGATACTTCAGGATAACAATGAAAGAGATACTAGGGAAGAAATTGATAACTACATTGAAGGTGAAATTGAAACTAGCAATGGAGATCTTTGGAGAACAAATGAACATAATTTAAGCCACAATGAAGAATAAGGATAGGAGAAAGGGTGGGACTGATGGGTGATAGTCTCTTGGTAGCACTTTTTTGTTGCTATAAAATTTTGTCTCTGATGTAAATTTTTTATCTAGTATCCTATAACTGTTTAACTGTCTCTTCCAATGTAAAGTTTTGACAGCCAAACTCCTTTGTAATCAAGTTGACTCTATATTTTCAATAGAAAAAATAAAATCATAAAAGCAGTTAAACTCAAAAATAACTCTTCGATTCAATTTGTTAACTTTATAAACTCAACATGTGATTGTGAGTTAAAAATCAAATTGGAGTGATCTCAACTTCCAATTATGAGTTGAAAAGCTGATTTGCATGATTTTTCTAGATAACTATTTCTAATTCCCTGATAACTCATCATCAATTTGAGTTGATCAAGGAGTGATTTTTGGCTTTCCATGAGTTCTCAAACCCTGGATTTCTATATAAATAGGCTTCAGTCCTTCACAATAAGAACAGGCAATTTTTTGAGAGCAATAGCGCTATACTATCGAATTCTGGAGATTGTGAAACTTTTGGAGATTCATTGCTAATCCTTTTTTCTTATTTTTGCATTCATATACTAGTTTTCATTTCAATCTTTTCAAGTTTTTAGATCAATTTCATATAGCTTACATTATTATTTGCATAGAAAATCAAAAAAATATAGATTAATCTTGCATTCATTTTCATATTTTTTGCAATCAAATCCTTTGTTTAGGTGTTGCATTATCACTGATCTCGGTCAAATTCAGAGAATACCATACTCACGTCTACTAGAAGGAAGTAAATCGCCTGGTTGATGATATATGCTTTTATTTCTTATTTTCTTATCATTGATCAATAATGTTTTACTGATGTGTTGTGTCTTCTAAACTGGTACAATTTTCACACACACAGAAGGATGTTTCTCAACAACACTACACTATTGAGAAGAAAGGTGGGAAAAAAAAGAGTTTCTCTCAAGTTGTATCTGGGGATAAGGAGTCTGCACCTATGGCCCCTCTTTCTTAGAATGAACAGTTAGAAGGGAATAGTTTTAATACTAATTTGGTTTCAAATGATGTGAGGCGATTGATTATCGATGGTGTTGTAACTCTGGAAGGAAAGAAAAAGTGTAGGCCTTGAATGTCCTAGGATAGGGATGTGGTTGCTTTACCAAAGGAAGGTCATATTAGTGTTTATGAATCATGTATTGAGAACCAAGAAATATTTTTAAAATAAAATTAAGCAAACTGGAAAAATGTAACAGATCTACTTTCTAAAGATAGATCTCTAGAATGGAAAAATACGGAAGTCGGGATTGAGGATGGCTAGTAGAGTGTGAAAGCTAAAAAAGAGAGGAAAACCAAGAAATATCCCTTTGATATGGTTCCAAGGTCTCATTCTAAAGGTGGTAACAATACTAAAATGTAGTTTGGTTTCTATACAAATGCCATGTGTTTCTTGTTACTTCTTAAATGGTATTAGAGTTACGTCACTTCGGGATGGTGATACGCATGATTGTTACAACCCTTGGTTAGGGCCAATTTTTTTCTTGATTCTACTTTTTAATTTAAAAAAAAACCCTATTACTGACTAGGAAAAAAAAGACAAGGGTTGTAGATTTCTTCATCAAGATACATTGTAGAATATCCAAGATGCATAAGGAAAAAGCAATTTAATTAGCACAATGTTTCAGACTTTTTTGCATCAAGCTTTGCATTCTTTTTCTACTTGTTGACTATATGTGGGTTCCATAAGGTTTTTGGCATCATGAAGGTTATTAAAAAACATTCACCCATTCATTCAATGTTACATGAGCTTGATTTTTTCTAATTTCAAATATCTTTCATCAACAAGATCAATAAAAAGTTGTAAATTTAGAAATAATTGGGGGATTATTGGTTGTTTCATTTATTTGGGATGGTTTTAATTTCAATTCTTATATTCCATAGATTGGCTATTCTTCAAGAATTCAATAAAAATAATAATTTTATTTCAATCTATGAAATCTTGTTGTCTCATTTTCATTGTATTTTCTTTCTTGTTAAGGTATATATTCTATGATCCATATTAGATATATAATGAAGCTAATTTGAATAATATATATAATTTTGAATTCTAACTCAAGTAGATTTTTTCTCATCATTTTGAGTGAATGTTTATTGATCTTAATTATTCCACCTTGCTTATATATATATATATATATATATATATATATATATAGAGAGAGAGAGAGAGAGAGAGAGAGAGATTTGGGTTCAATATACATCTAGAGTTTTGTATATAAAGGAAAACACTAATGGTCCAAAAACATAACCATTTTTTTCAATCAAATGGTTGATTGTCTCTCCATTTCAATCAAGACTAGTTTCAAAGAATGTGTTTGTTATTTCAAAAGTTTGACGAACTTTTATGTGGGCTAATTTTGGACTTAGGATAATCCAAAGTATCTTAAGGAAAAAGAATGACAAGTTTGCAAGTTTCTAGTTTTGACAAATTTATTTATTATCACAAATGACAAACTCATCAAATAAAACATTAAACTATCTAATATTATAATAATCTCTCTAAATATTGCAACAGTGTGCAATTATCCTTATCAAAACTAGTAAATTCATCAAAGGAAAAACCAAGGGTTGAAATGTGAAGTATTATTTTTGTTCAATTTGACTTCTTGAGATTGGTTGACATACTTTATTGATGTAAGGGAGGTAGATAAGTGGGGCCAAAGGCTCACCCAATTACCAAACCACATTCTATAATATCAAAATGGAAGCAATAACACATAAAATGAGAGAAGGAAGTAGATCACATTCATTTACTCATCAAACTTTATACATGTCGAGCTATGAAGCCTTCCTGGTTGTGGCCAACACAAATAGAAATTAATTACAGAGAATTAAAATCCTCATGCATGCGAGATCCATGATCTCCAACTTCATATCTTTCTTTCTAATTGACTTCCCCCTAAACCTAGAATAAAATATTACAATTATACTTGAGGCTACCAAACTAGGTCAGTCCAAAAGAATCATCTAGATCCAACATTGGAGAAAGCAACGACCTAGATTTAGGTCCACACACTTCCCAAATAATGATCCCAACATTAATATCATGACCAAAACTAAATACACAAGTTGGCCTCAACAAAATATCCAAATTAAACTCATCAGTGACCTAGGCCACTAGGCAACATCAAACACATCGAACCCACTTGGTGAAGAACACCATTGAGCACAATAAATCCACTCAATGAAAGACACCACTGAGTAGAACAAAACATAACAAGCATTAACTAATCTCATCAGTGAAAAACATGAATAATCCACTGAGAAGTTGAGAGCAATTATCAAGCACATAAAGCAAGCTATCGAGATACAGAATTGCCAAGAAACCCAAGATGCTCCTGCATCAGACACTCAAGGTTGAAAAGAAATTATTCTTTGAATCATTAGTGAGGTACAACCCTAGTTGAATCAAACTCAATTTGAGAAATCCATGTGGAGTCTTCAATTGGTCTATTCTTCCATTTTACCAAGTATTCCATCTAATCCTTTCCTCTTGTTCTTCTTCCAACTCTTTGTTCCAAAATATGCTGAACCTCTTCTATCTACTTCTTAGGATAATCACTCATTATTGTCACTTCTCCATTAGGCTCATGGTACTCATACAAATCTAAAATATTGAATATTGGTGATATGTCCTTGTCATCATGTAACTCTATTTCATAAGCATTTCCACTCTCAAACTTCTTCAATACCTTGTAGGGACCAAATTTATTCATTTTCAATTTACCATAAGTTCCAATAGGAAATCTTCCTTTCTTCAAATGAACCATTACCTCATCACCAACTTCAAAAATGGTATGTCTTCTTGACCTATCTGAATTACCCTTGTATTTATGATTACTCTGCTCCAACTTTGTTGGATTAATTATGGAAAGTTAAGTACTGAGAGGGGAGGGTTGAATCAGTACTCAAAAAAAAAATTATCCACTTTTTTAACCATTTACCGAATAGATAACATTGCATATATCAACATAAAACATGTAAATGATAATCATGAAACATAACTCATAAAACCATAATTTTGGTATCGCAAAAATCCTTGGTTAGAGGAAAAAATTGTGGTGGGGATGACACCCACAAAACTTCACTAATGTAGTAAAAAGCTTTCTTGGTTAGAGCCACAAAGTTTATCTATTTCTGATAGCTTACCCTGTTAAGAGTATAAAGACTGATTAAGTCTACCTTTCTAAAGTATTTTATAACTCTAATCTAAGATATGTACCCTGTTAAAGGATTTACAATTTAAGACTGTTAGGTCCTACTCGGTTAAGAGCTTTTAAAATTCTGATTACACAATTAATATGTACATAAACTGTCTATAACTCTCACATCAACATATGCTTATCATACTCATAATGCTCAATATCAATTTACCTCATACAATACTTCACTCATAATTTCACTTCTATACTCAGTAGCTTCAACTCCAAATCATAAACATAATTTTGCTCTTACTACTTTGTTACTCAGTGGCTTCTCTTCTCATCACCTTCACACTTATCTCTTACTGATCATCATCTTCTCTCTATAATTTATCCTTCAAATCTGCATACACACTCTTATCTTCACATATTGATCTTTTGTACTTGATCTAGAAGTGGTGGAAATGTTCTAGAATCTTCTCCTTAAAAAGTGATAGCAAATGTTTACATTTTCCATGCATATATTACATTTAATTTTTCATTAGAGGATCTCACCTTGTAATCATGCAAAATCATCATATTTAAATCTCCAATGTATTTCCAGACAATATCCTTGAGATCTGTAAAACATTTTATGCTTGATGTCTAGATTCAATGTATCTATAGATTCTTCTTATGTCGGCATGTGTTACTCGGTAACATGTTTTATTATGCTTGGTATCATGTATACTTCTTGGCTCGGTAATTTTTATAACTTGGTATCTACTCAATGCTCAATGCTTTCCTTACTTTTCTCAGTGTGTGTTCCTTATTCTCTTTACTTAAATTCTCTTCCTTTATTTCCCTTTACCAACTACCTTGTTTTCTTTACTGACTTAACCATCCGTCTTTACCAAATGACTTTGAAAACTCATTATGACTTTAACAAAACTAATGACAACAAAATATCTCTTTTAGGAGTATCACAAATTATGTTTCACTTCCTCTTGCAATGATTTTATAAATTCAAAAAATTCTTCCCCTTCAACAATCCTCTTCTCTTCTCGAATAATATCTCTCAATTCTGATATACCTCTAGGTTGTATGTTAGTAAACATCTAAAATGGTGTCTTTCCATTACTCCTATTCACTAAATTATTGTATGTAGACTTTTCCTGTGCTAACATCAAATCCCAATTACTTGGTTTGTCTCCAACTAAGCATCTCAACAAGTTACCCAAAATTATATTTACAACCTTTGTTGGTCCATCAGCCTATGGATGAAATGTATAACTATACTTCAACTTGGTTTCCATCTTCTTCCATAGAGTCTTCCAAAAATAGTAAACAAATTTACTGTCTCGGTCAAAGATGATACTCCTTAGTAATCCACACAATCTGGAAATCTCCTTGAAGAAAATATCTGCTATATGTATTACACCTAATGTTCTCCTACATGGTATGAAATGTGTCATCTTGGAAAATCTATCCACAACAACAAATATGGAATCATTACCTCTTGTTGTCCTCGGTAAGCCAAGAACAAAATCCATGTTGATATTGCTCCAAGGTTTATCAAGAATAGATTGGTGTATACAATCTAGTATTCTGACTTATTCCTTTTGTAACTTGACAAAATCCACAACTCTTCACAAATTTTTGAACATCCTTATACAACTGTGGCCAAAAATACCTTTTCTTAAGAAAACACAATATCTTATCAATACCAAAGTGTCCAGCCAAGCCACTACTATGATTCTCCTTTATTAGATTAGTTCTCATTGATCCTCTTAGTATACATAACTAAATTCCTTTGAACAACATACCTTCTTGAATGAAATAGTCTTTGCACTTACTCGGTTGATCTGGAATAGGTGCTCTACACATTCTCCATAACTTAGAAAAATTAGGGTCAATTTCATATCACCAAAACCAATAACCTCAATTCTCATTTTAGTCATCAAATATGTTAATGCATCAGCAACTCAGTTATATACTCCACTCTTTTTTTTAATCATAAATGTGAAATTCTCCAAATACTCAACCCATTTCTTATGTCTCTGATTTGACGTATTTTGACTAACCAAATACTGTAAATCCTTATGAACAATATACAAAAAAATTATTTTGGAATTAAATAATGTCTCCATTTCTTCAGGGCTTGACCAATAGCATAGAATTCCTGATCATATTCAGAATATTTCATTTTGGCATCATTCAACTTCTCACTAAAGAAAGCAATAGGTTTACCTTCTTGTCTCAACACAACTCCTATTACACTACCACTTGCATCACATTCAACTTGGAATACATTATTGAAATCAGGTAAATCTAACACAAGAAATTCAGCAACCTTCTATTTCAAATTCTCAAAATTCTTATCAGCTCCAAGTGTCCACTTGAATTCTCTTTTATCTCCTCTCATTGTCTTGGTCATAGCATTTCAAATAGAACTAAAATTTATGATGAAATTTTGGTAAAAACTTTCTAAAACATGGAATGATCTTACCTCACCAACATTCTTAGGTGTAGGCCAATCAAAAATAGCTTCAAGCTTCTCAGGATCCATCTTCAAACCATTAGCTGAAATCACAAATCCCAAATACACAACCTCAACTTTCATTAAGGAACACTTTTTAGATTAATCAACAAATTTTCCTCTTTCAATCTCTGAAATACCTATCTAATGTGCAACAAATGATCTTCTCTAGTTTTACTAAATATCATAATGTCATCCAAGTACACAATCACAAATTTACCCAATAATTTCTTCAGAACTCCATTCTTTAATCTCATAAAAGTACTCATGGCATTTGTTAAACCAAAAAGCATGACAACCATTAATGAAAACCTTCTTTTGTCTTGAAAGAAGTCATCCATTCGTCACCTTCTCTAATTCTAATCTGATGATATCCACTCTTTAGATCAATCTTGGTAAAATATTTTTCTCCACTCAAACAATCCATTATATCATCCATTCTCGGTATAGGAAACCAATACTTAACTATTATCTTGTTAATTACTCCAGAATAAGTACACATTTTCCATTCTCCATTCTTCTTAGGTGCTAACACAGCTATTACTACACATAGACTCAAACTTTATTTGATCAAACCTTTCTGCAACAACTCTTGAACTTGTTGGTTGAGTTCTTCATTCTCAGTTGGTGTCAGTCAGTGTGGTGCCTTATTTGGAAAACTAGCTCCAAGAATCAAATACATACAATGACTAATACTTCTCATTGGTGGAAAACCATCAGGTACATTATTTGAAATGATCTCCTTATCCTTGGTGAGAAATTTCTCAACCTCTTTAGGAATTTTATCTTCTATTTTCTCACTTGATTTGTTAGGAATCACAACATAAAACACATTATTTTTCCTCAAATCCTTAACAAAATGTCTACCTTCCATCAAACAAAATTTCACAAATGTAAATATCTCACCAACATATTCTTCAACCAAAGGTAACAATATTTGTCTCTTTCCATCAGCCTAAATAGTATATTTGTGCAATCTTCCATCATTTATAGAATGTCTATCATATTACCAAGGTTGACCCAATAGAATATGACAACAATCCATAGGCATAATATCACACAACACCTTATCATAATACTTTCCAATTTTCAGATTTACAAAGTAGTGTTCACTTACCATAAGTGTATCTTCATCCTTGATCCATGAAATCTAATAGGGCTTTGGGTGATTTAATCTTTCCAAATGCAACTTTTCAACCATTTCCTCTGATGCCTGATTCTCTGAACTTTCGCTATCAATGATCACTTTCCAAACTCTATCTGCAACTCTACATCTGGTCTTGAACAAACTCTTTCTTACCAGATCTTCCTTAGTCTTTTCACTCCATAATGCTCTTTTGACCATCAAGTTTCCTTCCTTTTCAGGTTTATTTGATGAATCTTCATGCACCAAATCATTTTTATTTCTACCGACCTTCTTGTTTTCATGTTTACACTCAAATGATCTATGTCCCTCTTCTCCACAATTGTAACAAGTTCCTCAGAATCCTTCTCTTCCATATCCACATTGGGAGTAATTACCTCTTCCTTAGGATGAACTTTCACATTTCCACTCAGTCTTTCTTCTTTCTTGATTTGCCTTATCCTGATCAAATCTACCATATGATCTACTTCTTCCTCTAGGGAATCTACCACCTCTTCCTCTTTGTCTTTTCTCATGCCTTTTATTCAATTTCTCCTCATCTTTTAGGGAAAAATGATAAACCTCCTCAATACTCTCCATTTTGACCAAACTGATCTCTTCTTGAATAGAAGTCCTTAACCCATTCCAGTACTTTGCAATTCTTTCCACCTCATCTTCAATATATCCAGATCTAATATATAATCTATAAAATTCCTCGGTGTAATCCTTCATAGAGATATCTTTCTACTTCAAACTTTGTATTATCATATTTAGGTTAATCTGATAATCACAAGGTAGAAACTTATCTTTTACCTTATTTACCATCTTTTCCTATACCTTGATATTGGTTGTACCTTTCTTCTTTTGATCTAATTGCAGATTCTCCCACCACAAGGCTACATGATATTTCAATTTTGTACTTCCAATTTTCACCTTCTTTTCCTATGATATGTTCTCATATTCAAAGTATTTCTCCATCTCAGAGATCGAGTCCTTCAACTCATCTAAAACCAGCTTTCCACTATACTCAGGAGGGTTAAACTATGGTGTATCCTTCAAACTAGTTAATTCCTTTAGGAATATTTCTTCTCCTTGATCCATTATAGGTGTAGGTTTAGCTATCTCCTACTCTTCCTTAGCTTCATCATCACTAACATCATCAAGATGTCTTCCTCGACGTTGGTCTATTTGAATAGCTTCCAATCTAGCAGCAATTTGTCTTAGCATATCATCTAATCTTGGATCTGCATCTCTCCTTCCCTAAACCATCTTGAAACCCTCTACAATCATAGGTCAAATCACAATCTACTACCCCACAATAAATAACTAATTAGGGTTTACAAGAATGAACCTCATATCTAACCTAGCACTGATACCACCTGACACAAGGGAGGTAGATAAGTGGGGCCAAAGGCTCACCCAATTACCAAACCACCTTTTAGAATCTCAAAATAGAAGCAATAACACACAAAATGAGAGAAGGAAGCAAATCACATTCATTTATTCATCAAAATTCATACATGTCGAGCTGTGAGGCCTTCCCGGTTACGGCCAATACAAATAGAAATCAATTATAGAGCATTACAATCCTCATGCATTAAAGATCCACAATCTCCAACTTCCTATCTTTCTTTCTAATTGGCTTCCCCCTAAACCTAGAACAAAACATTACATTTATACTTGAGGCTACCGAATAGGTCATCCCAAAAGAATCTTCTAGATCCAACATTGGTGAAAGAAATGACCCAAATTAAGGTCCACATACTTCCCAATGAATGATCCCAACATTAATATCATGACTAAAATTAAATACACAAGTCAGCCTCAACAAAATATCCAAATTAAACCCATTGGTTAACTAGGCCATCGAGAAACACTGAACACACCAAACCCACTCGGTGAAGAACACCACTAAGTGCAAAAAAACCACTCAGTGAAAGACACCAATGAGCATAACAAAACACAACAAGCAGTAATCAAGCTCTTCGATGAACAACAAGAACACTCTACTAAGAGCTCCAAACCAGTTATCGATCATATCAAACAAGCTACCAAGATAGAGGATTTCCAAGAACCCCAAGATGCTCCTACATCATTGATGCAAGAACATCCAGTGTAGAGAAATTGCATCATCCGAAATCACTTTCTTTTTGTAAGTACTTTTGAAGTTTTCTAATTATTTTAAAGTATTGTGCAATGTTTGTAGCACCACATATCACAATATTTGCATGATTTTATTTCTATCACAACCCTTCATACCCCTATTTTTATCTATTTAATACTTTGATAAACTTTTGAATTGTTTGATAATAAAATACAATATTTATTTGCGAAAAAGACAATTTCTTTTTCCTTTTATCTAGATATGAAAAAGATAAGTATTTAATTATTTTATTAATAAATATACTTATATATATAATTGCATATATTAAATACTTTTATCTTAATTACAATATATATATATATATATATATATATATATATATATTATTATTATTATTATTATTATTATTATTGATCTAGTGCATGTGTAAAAGATATCTCTGGGGTATTACCTTAAGAAAGGTGGATGCCTTTATATTTATTAGTATATGTCAAATTGAAAATTAAGAAAAAAATAGTTAAATCTAAATTAAATCCAAATTCAAAGAGAATCTATTCTAATAAAATGCATGAATGATTTTATTTTAAACTGAAACTAAAATTTAACAAGTTCCACGTAGTGGCGAGTACTTTTCGTTGTAGACTATAGTGATTGTTCAATTTTAATTTTAGTTTGAGAGTTAATGGTATTGTAGTTGTTTAAAGTGCGAAGGGTGAAGGGTGATATTATAAAAAACATGTACCCATTTTTTGTAATGATTATTTTAACTATGATTATAATATTAATTGTAATCCTAATAATAATCGATATCCTAATAGTAATGATCACTTTTTATAAAGGCTCAGAAACTAGGTGTAATTCTGGACTCAAGGATTCGACATCTGATCGAGTAGTTTATCCTCTTCATAAAAACTCATTTAGTATGTCAAACCAGGGATGTATCACTTGAAACGGGCCATAAAAGTATATGCACCAGGTATCACTCAGCCATACATTCTATTGTTGCTGCAGGAAAGAAGTGTTGAAAGGAATCTATCTTATAATTGCAGGGAATAAATGCTAGAATGATTCTTAAGCTAAAGCTGTAGAAACTTAAGTACTAGAATTGAAATTATAGAAATGTATATGATAAAAAAACATTGAGAATCTTACAAACTATGCCATGGTACATCTAATGTTCCACTGCTTTGGCTACAGGAAGCGACAGCTGATCTTTGGCTTTAGCTGTAGGAATAGTTCAACACTTGGCATTGAAATAGCAGAAATGCAAGAAATGATTCTAACTAGTATGAATCTATCTAACTATGGATTTCTCACCAAGTGGGCCCCCTTGGATGAGTATTCCAATCACAAATACGCACAGTTAAATTTCTTACTTCATTTTTTTATTGATTAAATCATTGAGTATAGATATTCATAAACTAGAAAAGTAACAGAAAACTATATTTCTAGTAAACTTGATAATTCCCTCCTTTCTCACGCAAGAGTGGGGCTTTATCTAAAGGAAAACTTCTAACTACTTCTCTAACTATGCCATAGAAATAGGTAGATCTTTATTACAACACTACTGACTGAAAAGAAAGAAAACTATTAAAGCTGGAATAGATAAAAGAGGAAAGAGTTGTCATGACATTAAATCTAACTTCCCACTCTTTGCCTATATTTTCTGAATAAATTCATCACGCCACCTGAGTCTTCACTGGATGGCTACCACCATGCTCTTCTAGAAACCTTCAACTAGTACTATGCCTAATACTTCCTCTAATGTAACTTTCTAGAAGACTGGGTTGAGCACTTGGTGAATAAATGCATTTTACCTAGTCAAAACAACATTTTCTATTTCGATGTTTTGCACCTTAAAGGTTAGGATAAGACATTCATGGAGATCATATGCATAACCATTCATATTCAAATGACTACTTTACTTATTAAAAACATAACTATAACTTTAAAACAAGTAACATAGTAATCTATCCAAGTATTGCATATTTAAGTACATTTAAACTATGATATAATTTTGATGGTAGCATGCCATATAATAATAAAAAGAGCATAGAAATTTTAAGGAAAATGTATCAAAACAGGGAAAAAGGTCTAGCAAATATCATCCTAGGGCATCTTAAAATATTGCATTAATATGCCTCATCATTTCCCCCTATGAGGACTAGTGCATGCCCTCAAGCACTAAAGTATTCCTAATTTTTGCAAGTACTCTAAGGTATCCTTCTTGTGTCTCCCCAATCAATGAACTGCCCACTCTCTAGTAGAATCTATTCATTCTTTCAACCCTTACACACTAACTTATCTCTAGGTCTTCATCAACTTCATTATCCACACAACTGTATAATGGCCACATGAGTAGAAAAGGCTGGAAAGTGAGAGGCATCCACCTTTCTAGCCTCGGCTGTCATCCTAATTATATATACCATTGGACCCTCTGCTTGGTATCTCAGAAGTTTATGATACTATGTGGTTCTACCTTTTTCAAGGTCATAGTTAGCCTGGCCCACCTCTATTGTATCCCTTCCACTTCGCTATTTCCTTCAGTGAATGATAACCTTTCAGCTTCTGAGTGCACATGTTCTCTATTTGCTAGTATCCTTCTCATGTGTGTAGAATCATTAAAACCATGTACAATTTCTAACCAATCATAGTAGAGCCTTTTGGGTATTTTACTATTTGGTCATAAGGAAAGTGTAATAGTGCATTCAAATTCCCTATACCTATTTAACTACTCTCCATAATTGATTTCATTTCTAACCCAGGAAAGTAAAGAGGACAAATGAGTATCTCTCATAAATAACAGGGGATTCCAATCAATATTTGATGGAACAACATAATTGTGCATATAAAATTCACAAAGAAGGTTCCTAATGAAATCAGGTGACATCTCATATGTAGCCATGAAAGTTTGAGGAGTGTCTATATCAAGGCTCAAATCCCTAAGTATTCTCATCAATTTAAACATTAAAAATTGTTCCCTCAAACATAGGGCATAAACCCTAGGTGGTGGTCTGCATTCAATAATTTTAGGAACCAATTTTGTAATTGAATCCAACTTACCCTATAAGAGTTGGATTTCCTATTTTTGTTGTCCTATTTCCTTTTGCAACTTGTCCCTTTCTAATTCCCACATGGCCTTTTCATATTGAACTTGCTGGAAACAATCAATGGACAAAGAATGAATTGTTACCTTTTCTTGACTGTTTAGTGGAATTGGGTGTTTTGGAATAACCTCTTGATTACCCTAGGGAATTGGTGTTGATGCATCAAAAATGTCATATGTTTGTACTTTTTCCAGATGGAAAGAAGATGCATTAGATATATTCATCCTCTCTATTTATTTACATTATGTTGCTTGGCCTGACATAGTAGCTGCAGGTTCTTCTCCCACCATGTCATGACTCCTTACAAATGGACTATCTACTTGTGGTTCTTCTTGCATGGGATCCTCCATAAGAACATCATGAATAGAGCCACTCAACATAGGAGAGTCCTTCTCCTTTTGCTTTGTCTTCAAATGAACACTATGTCATAGTGGTGTATCAACTGATGTTGCAGGATGTTTATGTGGAGTCTTTCTTTTGGTAGAAGATGTGGCTACAAGAGGAACAGGGGTATCACCCTCCTCATATTTGGTCATTTTTCCTTTCCCTTTCTCCTTTTTTAAGGCTTCTTATGGACTATGGGGCTCTTTAGGGCCCTCATTTTTTCTACCCTCCAAATTAGGGTTTGTTACATCTACCACCACATTTTCTTGGGGGTTTTATGGAGGAAGTTTTTCATCACCTATCTCTGGAATAATGGGCTCCACATTATCAAGAATGTCCTTGTTATGAGGATTTTCCTATTCTTTTTCTTGTTTAGGTTGTGGCTCTGTAGCCTATGATATATCTTGATTTAACTGTACATGTGGTGCTACAAGGAACTTATCCCAAGTCATGGGAGAGGTGTCATGTAGGGCTCTTTCTACCACAAGCTTAATTAAACCATGATGGGTGACGACATTCTACCTCCCCTTCCTAACCTCTTCAGAACTCAAATTTAACAATGAATACATGAAATTGGGAATGTTTACTAAACGTCCATGACATAAATGACTTAAAATCTTGAAGTGAACGACATGCAAGAAAGAAAACCACCCTTTGCAAGTAATGTACCTTATAATATGTACAGGTAATTGAGGGTACTCACCAAGAAGGGATGTACATTTAGCACCTTGTTGACTATATTCCATTATGGTGTCTTCTAGTAAAGAAAATACTTTCTAAGCTGTGCAAGTGTCATGACTATGTGGGAATGCTTCACCTATAGCAGGGAGTCCATACACTTCTACAATTCTTTCTTCTGAGGCCTCCACTCTTAACCCTTTTACATACACCACTCCATTACTATATGTGCATAGGAATTAAAATATCATGGCCTCATCGTAACCATTCAACCATATAAAATATGTGAGCTATTCCACATAATTGAATGTCTAAACACTAGTCTGGTCTTGTAGTAAAGATGCATGATTTGTTGGATCACTACGTACAGGCTGTCCACCCATCCTGCTAGAGCTTTTGTAACCTTGATTTTTCTAATTCCAGTAACTTTCTAAAAAAAATTTATTATCCTCTATTCTTTCATAATTCAATTGTACCAGGGTTTGATAATTTCTGAACAAAGACTGCCCTGGATTTCTTAGGTGAAATGGTAGTGGAATTCGGAAAGAAAAATTAAAACTGTAGCTAGAATTTTAGGTTGGAATTTTGGAATTAAAAAACAAGCTTATGGTTGCAAATTCTAGGTATAGAGGGTTTTAAAATCAATGGTGGAGTAGTATAGGTTTATACAATAATGATGGCGATCTCAAGAGGAGATAGTTTTTATGTCACACACTTAAACTGACTGCCCCCTACAAAAAATGCACAAGTGTCCTCACATGCATGGCTAAAAATTACAGCAGTATTTGGACATATTGTTAAATTAATTCAAGTAATAGGTATAATAATGTTATATTAAGTAAAGAGCATTTAAAATAATAAATGTATGCGTACCTAGAATATAATTTTCATGAATGATGAATTTCAGAAAGATTGAGTGACGTGTGCCAAACAAAAAGTAACACATTGTGGAATGATGATGTGATGGTTGAGTGGATATAGAAGATAAAGGTAATGAAATGTGATGTGATGTGTGCTTTATTATGACCAGAAATGTTTTCGTGGGAAATGAAAAACTTTATTGTGACTGCACTTGTGCAGAATTAAAGTAATGACCAGAGGGTTTTGGTTGTTGCAGGAGAATCTTCAGTTGGAGGAGATCCATTGGCTATAGTGGATTCTTTAGCTAGAGGAGGTCCATCGATTGTAGTGAATTCTTCAGCTGGAGGAGGTCCATTAGCTTTAGAAGGTATATCGGCTACAAGAACTTTATCGGTCACAGAGGATTCAACTACGATAGGAGAAATCTCAAACTACCACAGAAACTCAACCTTTGTTTATGGTTTATGGTACAGATGGAGTCTGTGTCCATTTACCAATAACTAAAATGTACCGAGTCGATGGTTGATAACTAAACCACACAATTACCATAGACATTTTCAATTTCATAAGGACCAAGCCATCTTGTAGTAGGATTACCTTGGGTTTCTTGATAACGAGAGTTGTATAAGAGAGCCCAATCACTAGGAGAAAACCATTTGGTGAGGATATGTCTCATGCCACTTGTTTCACTATATCTAGATCATTTCTATGTTTTGCAAGGCTTCCTTTCACATTTAGTCTAGCTGGTTAAGCTATAGGATCCTATTGTGTTGTGTTGTTGGAAGATCAATGTTTAATTGTAATTTTGTTCTCAAGGTCTTATGCTCAAATTCCATCAGCATGATAGCATTCTTTCCATAAACCATTTTGAAGGGTGTGAAACCATTTGTCATTTTCTATGTTGTCCTATATGCTCAAACTGCTTCTTGTAACCTTGTGCTCTAGTCCTTTTTATGTAACTGCACTATTTTAGTCAGGATGGCCTCTATCTCCCTATTTGTTATTTTTACTTGCCCATTTTCCTATGGATGATATGGACTTGATTTCCGGTGGCAAATACTATATTCATTCAAAAGGGTAGTAATTAGCATTGATGTGAATTGAGTGATTTGATTAATAACCAGTTCTCTTGGTACACCATATCATGTGAAGATGTCTTCATACAAAAACTCAGCCACCTTATTATCTCGAGCATGTTTCATAGCACAAACCTCCACCCATTTAGTTACATAGTCTATACATACAAGAATGTAGGAATTATCATTTTATGATGGGTTAATGGGTCTAACAAAATCTAACCCCCATTTATCAAATGGAGTTACTATGACTTGAGGAAAGAGGGGTATCTCGTCAGACTTTGTTGGTCACCCCATCCTTTGGCATCAGTCACATTTCCTTGTATAGTTAACAACATCCTTATAGAGGGTTGGCCAGTAATATCATGTTTTCAGTATCTTCATTGATGTTCTTTTCACTACAAAATGCCCTCCACAAGGCTTGTCATGCCATGCATGGAGGATGTCATAAGTTTCATCATCCTTGCCACACCTTCTTAGTATTTGGTCAAGTCCATTAGAGAATAGACAATTAGCAATCCATGAGAAGTTGAAATTTTTTTCTATGAGAAGTCTCTTTTATTTTGGTGAGAAATAGGGAGGTACCTTTTGAGAGACTAAGTAGATGGCAATATCAGCATACCAAGGTGTTTTGGATGAAATGGAGAATAGGTGATCATCAGGAAAGATATCATCAATGAGCTATGATTCATCTACATTTTGCAATCATGAGAGGAAATCTGCAACCACATTTGACTTGCCTAGCTTATCTACGATGGTGATATCAAATTTTTGTAACAATAGAAGCCATTTGGCTAGTCTCCTTGTGATTGGAGGCTTATTAGCAAGATACTTAATGGCTGCATGGTCAGTATGCACAAATATATGGTAGCCTATGATGTAGTGGAAGAATTTGTTCAGAGTATAGATAACGGCCAAAAGCTCATTTTATGTGACTGTGTAATTCAGTTCTACTCCTTACAGATTCTTGTTGATGAAATATATAGCATACTCTACTGAGTCTTCCTTTTGGCCTAGCACAGCTCCTATGGCATGATCTAAGGCATCGGTATGAATTGAGAATGGAAGCTCCCAATTTGGCCCTAATAAAATAGGAGCTTGAGTATGAACTGATTTCTACTACAAGAAGGCTTGATCACAACTTGGAGTCAAAGTAAATTCTGAATCTTTGGTGAGCAGAGAATGAAGGGGACTAGACATTTTACTAAAGTCTTTAATAAACCTTCTATAATAGCCAACATATCCAAGAAAACTTCAGACATCTTTTTGCTTGGTTGGTGTTGGAAGGTTTTAAAAATAACTTCAATTTTGGTTGGGTCCACTTGAATTCTGGTAGTAAATATATAGTGACCGAGCACTATCCCTTCTTGCATCATCATGAAGCACTTTTCACTATTTAGAGATAGGTTGTGTTCTTCACAAATTTTTAGGACTTTATCCAGGCTTTTCAGGGCTTCCTCATAAGTTTCACCATATGTTGTGAAGTCATCCATATAAATCTCCATACAGTCATGAGAGATATCAACAAAGATGTTGATAACTACTCGTTTGAAGGTTGCTAGGGCATTACAAAGACTAAATAGAAGAATTGAGTAGGAAAAGGTCCCCCAAGGGCAAGTGAATGTTATCATTTCCTGATCTTCTAGGAAGATTTGGATTTGGTTATACCCACTATACCTATCTAAGAAGGAGAAATACTTTTTGTCTGCCAAGGATTCCAATACCTGGTCAATGAATGGAAGGGGAAAGTGATCCTTTTTAGTTGCATTATTGAGCTTTCTATAGTCCACACACACATGCCATTTTCCACCCTTTTTTTCCATAATTACTAATGCAAATACCCACTGACTATCTGATATGGGATAAATAAATCCAACATTAAGGAGTTTTTGCACCTCTATTTTGACTATTTCTTGTAATGTTGGGTTTACTCATCTTTGAAATTACCTCACTGGAGGTTTGTCCTCTTTTAAATATATCCTATAGGTACATATTTTTGGGTCCAAGCCTTTCATGTCAGAATAATCCCATGCAAATGTTTTAGTATGGTTTGTTAGCATTTTAGTCAGTGATGTTTGTTGTTGAGAAGTTAGGTTGCTATTGATATTCAGGTAGCAGCTAGGAGACACCTCTATTTGCTTAGTCGACTCTATCATAGAAACATATATTAATGAGGGTTCTTATATCTCATGGGGAAGAAATTGGTGATAGAGTTCTTTGGCTACAGGAGAAGGCCATTGGTAATCAGGGCTTAAAACTTGCAAAGAGAAGTTGTTGGAAGAACACCCTAGAGAGTCTGGGTTTGATCCATACTATTTTGTAGGATATTGGCGATCACTTTGTCTTCTTCCTAGAGATACATAAAGGGGTCTCTTTTTAACATCATTAATTGAGATACTGAGTTTATAACCTCAGATTCTTCTCCTATGTCAGGCCATATTGGTGAGGCTAATTCCATTTTAGGCTGGGCTGGTGGATACAAGAATAGAGTCTTAGTATGCTGACCATCAAAGATGGTCATATCCCCTAAGAGACATCCAATGTAAGTATCAATAGTTGCTAACCAAGGTCTTCCAAGTATAATTAGATATCCCCCTAATGTATCTTTGGGTGATAGTATCATGAAATCAGCTAGGTAAGACCAAGATTCAAGGTCAACAACTATATCCTCCATCATTCCATTGGGTTTCATAGTTGAACTATTTTCAAGTTGCAAGACAGTGGGTGTGGTTCGGAGGTTGGTTATACCAAGTTGTTGCATTATATCCCTGGTCATTACATTGATAGTGGCTCCAAGATCTACCAATGCATTTTTAATAGTTTTCCCATTAATAATGACTTCGACAATAGGGCTACATGGGTCTAAATATTTTGGGATGATAAGCTTTCCTAACATAATGTTAGCTAGCTTTCCCAATACATGGATAGTTTGAGGATCCTTTTTCTTGTAGACGGGTTTCTTAAAGTAGGCTTCTTTGATGGCTTTGCCATATGTAGGAACATCCTTAATTGCTTGAAATAAAGGTATTTTGACATTTGATTTTCTTTAACTAATCAAGGATGTTAAATGATGCTTCCTTGGTAGGCTTAGGATTGTTGTGATGTAGCCTTTGTGGAAAAGGCAATCCGATAGGGTGGCTTTTGTCAAGCATAGATTGTGGTACTGGTAGAGGATGAGTGCTTTCATTTTGGGTAGGCTCATCTTGGGGTAATTCAGTTATGATTGGGTGATCAGGAGCAGGGAGAGTAGTTCTATACTCTAGGTGTATATCATCAAGTGTGATTCCATAGGGAGGATACTACATGGGGTAGTGCATTTGGTTAGTAGCATACACACTTTGTTGAGGTGTGGGAGGCCTATTTTTTGGGTTTGGTTGCTATGGAATATGAGTTTTATGAGTTTGAATGGATAAAGATTTTTCTTAGTAGAATTCATGATGACCTATTCTGGATAGGTAAAGTACCAGTGAGAATCACAGGTGACCTAATTCATGAAATAACAGGCCTCTCAAGTATAGGCACCATTCTTCCAGCGGGTAAGGATGTAATGAAACTTGTTGAACAAATACACAAGTCAAGAAGTGATAGGTGTGGAATGACTATTGATCCTATAGAGGAGAAAGGCATCAAATTGATGTCCATGATATTGGGATATAGGTTTCAACAGACCAGTAGGGTGAATAGTGTATCAGCGGCCACAATTCTTGCAGCAATAAGACTTGTGAGAGAAAATGGTGAGTTTAATTTGTGCGAGATCCTATGTGCACAACTAATACACAATATTAAATCCATTAAACATGACAAGACAAAAATATTTAGGTTTGGGTCTTTGATCATATACATGTACTTCCAAATACTTAGAAAAGTGTCAGATTTGTATTTAGACAAGAGTATTCCTACAATGCCACAAATATCTTTTAAGGAAACTACTAAGAGTACACTCAAGGATTACATAATGCTAGAATTAAAGACATTCAGGTCCAAAATGCAAATAAGGTATAGAATACCAGAGAGTATTGTTGAGAAATATAAGGACAACATTTGTTTCATGGTAGAAACTGACACAACTTGTATGGAAGCACTGGAGACAAGAATAAAGTGGATCCATCCACTTGGATATGAGGTTGATGAAAAAACCTAGAGGCATATGAACAAGTATTGCTATCATACCCTAAGGACCCTAATGAACCAAGATGGGGGACTTATGAAGAGAAAACAAGAGAAGTTGATGTTGTTTTGAATAGCATAGCAACTAAGAGGAAAGTAGCTAAGGTTACTTTTGAGATCCTTAGAATTCATGGAGTAACATAGGTAGACCTTGACAAAGTAAGACAAGAAAATATTTATTTGGGAATTGAGAGTGCATCTGCAACAGAAGCTAAGGAAGATGATCCTAAGGTAAAGAAGGTCAAGATTGAGAAATCTGAAGATCCCAAGGATAAACAAGACAAATCTGATGTTGTCCCTCATGTACCCATAGAAAAAATTGATCTTACTTATCCTCCTAAGTATAAGGCAATGCCTAAGAGGAAGAAGGAAATTAGCACAAGTCATCCATCCTCACGAGAAACTAGAACTAAGAAAAACACTCAAGCACCTCCACAAGTAGGTTTCAAACCTAGTCTTAGTGTGTTGAGTACAAGGATTGTTGATGAAGATGGGATAGATCAAATAGGAAAATTCTATGAAAAATATAGTGAAATAGACAAATCATAAATTAATGGAATGATTATCAAACATATGTTAAAATTTAAAAGGACAGTCCTAGAACTAAAGACAATGATTCTAGACAATGTGTGCAATATCTTAGAATTCTTAAAAAGATAGGCTATTGAAGAGGATCAAAGGATAAGAGAAAAGACTCTAGATGAAATCCTCCCAGTATGTTCTCTAGAAGAGAAAACTTTGTAGTTAGATCTGGTGAAGCCACACCTCAGAACCTAGACAAGAACATTACATATCATGGAGAAGAATTATGAGTTAGGGGCAAAGGAAAGAGAGAAAGCCTTTGAGAAATTTTTTCTGAATAGGCACATCTACCCACCTACTGCACCCATAGCTCAAGTGCCCACAAAGGTAGTCAAGGAGTCAGAAACCACAAATGTACCATTTACAGGTCCTCAGGATTCAACACCTATAGTTGAAACACCTACAGAGGTAGATAAGTTTGCGCCCATGACAGAGACTCAAAAAGATGATACAATTCTTATTGATAATGCAGATATTGCTATGGTGGCTATAGATAATGACTTAGATAAGTTTTAAGAGGCCTTTGTAAGCACACAAGAGGCTGAAACACTATGTAGTGAAAATTCACCCAAGATACAACAAGAAGGTAAATAAAAAGAGACAAAAAAGAAGGAAAAGAGACACAAAAAGCAGAAGAAAAAGAGAAAGAAAAAGAGGAAGAAAAGGTAGAAGAAAAGAAAGGAGAAGAAGAGGTAAAAGAAAGTGAACCAATAGATAAGACATATGTTGAAATGACAATCAAAGTAAAGCAAGAAGTAATGGATAGCACTCCTATCACTCCATTACCTTTTGTATCATTGTTGTCAATCTTAACACTAGACACCACCAGTTTGGATTCTTGGGGAGAGGAAGACCTGATCAAGATTAGTGTCTTAGCCATGGAAAAAGAAAAAGAAAAATAGGTATTGAGGAACCTCTTGTTTGTTGAATCAGTCAACATTTTGAACAGTTTATTACCTTCAGACAAGAAAGTGTCTAAGGTCAATATAGTTGATGATGTTAGCAACATCCTTACAACCTTCAAGACTAATTTTTCTAGCTTGGAAGAATTTGCATCCCTAGTTGTAGAAGAGAAATATAGGAAAAAGAGGCTAAATGAATTGGTTAGAAACTTTGCACTTGACCTAAGTTCACTAAAGATTGGTCAAGCATCTTTGAAGGAGTTTGTAGCAAAGGTCAGAAAGATTATTACTGACTATATGGATCGGGATAAGCTGACTGATGATCATTTCAAGAAGATCCAAGAGGTAGAAGAAATGATATAAAAATTAAGAAAATCATTAGAAGACCCCTCCACTGATGTGAACATGTGCAACAATGTATACCAAGGGCAGATAGACAAGATTGAAAAAGCTGAGAAAGAGATGTCTAAGATAAGGGCAAGGAAAACACATCTCAAGAATTCTCTTGCGCCCTCTCTAGATATACTTAATCAGAACATCAAGGAGATCAATGCCACCATGGTGACATATGATCAAGATCCTAGCATAGACTTGGAGAAAATGGAGAAGCTACAATATTCATTATGTGCCCATCTACAGATTGTTAATGTACTGATTGCATTCTGGAAGCAAGAGATCCAAAACCTATAGATAGCATATTTGGATGTCCTAACATTGTAAGTACTTGTAGATACATTTTTGGAGCACCTTTGTCATTAATGTCAAAGGGGGAGTATTTTATAGAATATGGAGTCATATATGTAAAGAAGATGTATAGTACAAAGTCTAACGAAGATATAAGTTAGAATATGTTAAAGAGTTTTTTGCATAAGGGTACAGTTAGTAAATTTTCCATATTTCTTTGTTACCATCAATGACAAAGGGGGAGATTGTTGGAAAGTTGACTATACTATTGTATATGACTAGATATAGTGTTTTCATTATGGAAACAAAGTCATATAATGTTTTGGAGTCAGCGCACATCATCAGAAGATCAGAATTTGGCTAAGTACAAAAGACTGGATAGTTAGCAAAACACCAGTATATTAGAGCATCAGTGCATGTGTGTATGACCGAGTTATGTTATGCACCCTTGAAGATAAGATGGTAAGAGTATATTCTTCTAAGTCTAATAACACATGATCAAAAGATATAGTATGACAAAGATATAGACAGTTGAAGTTACACAACCAATGAATGCCAGAACAAAATAGAGTATGTAGTTGACTGTTGGTAATTTGATTAGCGATGATGTTATTGTTTTGTAAAGGCTATGTGCCTATTGTAATTAGGTTGTAGACATATAATTAACTTTTTTTGTAAACACGCTTGAGCCAATTTACTTGGACGCGTTGTATGTAATCGGTTATAGGTCGACCTAGTTAATTATTTTGGTAGCACATATAAATATAAGATGTGCCTTTGTAATAAAGCATGGAAGAGGATATAGAGTTGAGATAAGAAGATCAGAAGTGTGTGAAGAATAGATAAGATGTATTAGATATTTTAAAGAGGTGAAAGCATCAGTGCATCAAAGGAATTGATCTGACAAGCAGTGTCACATCACCAGTTCATCCAACAGATATAGTGTGTATTTGAGATCAGAAGGTTGCAGCCTTCACTACTTGAGCAGTGAGCTCTAGGACAATGTGTCCCCACCCCTAGCAGGGTTATTGTAAAAGAATCCTAATAGGGTCTGACCCTTGACAAGGTCACTGTACTAAAAGTAGTGTAAATACAACTCCTAATAGGGTTAAGGATCTTCTAACAAGGATCACAATACACTAGTGTAGAATATTAGTGGGTGTCAATTCCCACTAGGGTTTTTACCTATTTGGGTTTCCCCGTAACCATATTGGTGTTATGTGTTGAGTTCATACATCTTGTTTATGTTAATTTTCATTTCATTACTTAAGAATTCAAGTTAAGTTTAAAGATTAAAGAAAAAAGATTAAATATAGTGAACACTGATTCACCCCCCCCCCCCCCCCTTTCTTAGTGTTCCCATTCCTAACACTAAGTAGTGTAATGTTGTTAATTTTCTTATTTGTTTATGCATTGCAATCATTGTTAGTTATCGTAATTACATAATTAGTTTGTTTCAATTATATCATTATTACATTAATAAAATCTAGGAACATCTCATTTCTTTTTCTTAATATGGATTAACTCTTACTTAATTGGATGAATATTGCACTTGCATGTTAGCTTAAAATCCTTCATTTGTATTACGTCTATAGTCATTGGGTTTTGCAATGAACTTAGAGAAGAACTTACACTCATGTCTACTAGAAGACAATGAGTCACCTTGGTTGATTTAATTTTTATATTACTCTACTTTCATTGTTTAGGTCAATCATATAAAGACTCATTGAAATGTAGTATTTTTTAATAACCATATTTTTCACACACATTTCTGGCACCCACCGTGTGGCAAAAAATCAATTTTTATCCTCACAGCTTCATTTTATTTATTTTTTTCTCAATCTCAAGATTATGTTTGTACTCTAGACCTATTTCCTCCTAAGATAATTCTCAAAGGATAGTATCAGTCAGGATGGATTCTCGTATGAGGATGCACAGATTCTCGTACTGGGCTCTATCGATTCTCGTATGAGAATCTACCCTGGTTTTTATTATAAACAACAAATTGTTCTATGTTTCATTCTAATTTCTACAATTGGTTTTTGTTGATGATGAAAAATTGGTTCTCTCTTTTTTTTCTATGATTTTTGGTATCCTAACATATTCATGCAAGGTATTTTATACATTTTCTAGACTTTTTTTTTGTGCAGGACACGTGCCAAAGATAGAAGAAAAAAAGACTACTGATGCATTTTGTGTAGGTTGCCTATGAAGGAAACAACTAAATATTCTAGTTGCATTAATATTTTTTCATAGGAACCTCACATGCAAAAAATCTTAAAACAAACTATGTTTGGTGTGTTTGGGAATGAAAAGGTAGGAGATTACACTATTTTCCCCTTGAGGTAAAATAGAAAACCGAGACCCTCAAAGCTCTTATTTTTCATTTTTTTTGTAGTCCTTTAGATGGGCATGTCCAAAATGGGAAAAGGTACTTAACCTTGGAGAATGACCCACATGAGCATGATGTGTAATCCACACCACTCCAACTCATTTTAAACAAATTATTTCCTTGATGCCAAAGCCTCAGAAGTTGGATTTCATTTGAGCTTATACTTGGCCCTCGCCTGACCACATAATAAGGCCTTAGGGTCTCGATCACATTTACATAAATATTGGTGCAAAGGTGTTTGCGGGGCTATAGGCCTAAATCAAACTTTCACATACACAGAGAATGTATTTAAATGGAGACCCTTACTAGACTTCACAGATTAGCAACCTACCTGGTTCACCTCCAAAAGCAGTATAATCCAAGTGCAAGGGAGATAGTAACTCCCCCAAGACACTCATCATATCATGCCCCCATTAGCATTTAGATTCAGATAATACAACATCATTATACCCATTGCATGGTTGGTGGTGGTCATATTTTGATTAGCTATTGGGTGTGTACATAAGTCAATAAGAAATAATTTTCTCACTCAAAAATTGACTATAGGTCCTAGGAAGTGCTGATTTTTCACATGTTCTTGTTGTGTTTGTATATCTTGAAATACTTGACATCGAAACCTTCAAAAAAAACTAAAAACCAAGTCACAAAACAAGAAACTAAACAATGATCCTATTAAATAGTTGACAAAAATATGAAGTCTTGTCAGTCTTTCTTCAAACATCTGATCATATTTTTTTTATGTTGTGTGGGTATACCTCTAAGGTTTTGAGCTTTTCATAATTAATCCTAATCTTTGGTCATTCATATTTTTTCTAGCGTGAGTCATATCTTGTTGGTCTAGTCTTTTGATCAATTCTACCACCACAATCTTCAACATTCCTTATCGGTTGTCATTCTTTGAGTCATGAGTGCATTATCATCTAGGTTTATTAACCTTAACTCAAATTTGATTCATTTACATCTCCTTCTTGAGTGGATGTTATCTTGTTCATATCATCATTTATCTTGGACTTGTCCAGCATGATTATTTTCACTTTGGCACCTATCTGACGACCAACTGAGTTATGCCTATACTTACTAGAATCTCTCTCAGACAATATCTAGGAGAAGATGAGAGACCTCTTTTTTTTGAAGAAAATCCTCTTTTGGGGGAACAACCAGAAACTTCCAAGAGATTAACCCATCACCAAGAAAAATCTGCTAACCCAAATATGTCTGGAAAAAGAAAAGAGCACAAGTATTTTAGACATACACATTGTAGTCTCAGTGCTCATGCTATATATAGTGAGGGTTCCTCAAGAGAATACGAACCCGATGAGGCTAGTATTGCTAGATGTAAACTTGGCAAAGACTTTCTCAAAATGATGAAAACCATCATGGCTTGGGAGAAGGAGAAATGTTTTCTGGAGTTAGTAAAAAAGAGGAGCACAAATTCCTCCTCAATAGAAAGATGAAGACATCATTACTAAAGTTGAAGAAACTCCTTCCACCCTGGTAACAAAGAAATTATAAGCCTTGTAAATAGAGTTTCAAGAGATGAAGAATAAATAAGAGAATCCGACCACAAAATATTCCATGGACTCTATTTTTCTATTTCCTTTTGATAAGAACTTGTATTTACCTCCATTCCCACGTAAAGTTGAGATCCTAAAATTTGACAAGTACCTTGGAATTTTTAATCCATAGGATCACGTTCAGGAATTGTGTGCCCTATGTATGGATTTTATAGATGAAAATATGTATCTCATGTGTCTCTTTCCCTAGAGTCTATGAGGTTAGGCTATCAAGTGGTTTTCAAAGTTACCCATTAGAATTAAAACTTTTGACGAGCTAATCAAATGATTTTTGCTACAATATTCTTACAACATCCAGCATCTTGTGACAATGACTGATTTGTGTAATATAAAGAAACCAATGGGGGATCCTTTTCTAACATTTCTCTAGTGATGGAGGAAATTTTTTTCTTGATATCCACCCCTTGTACTTGAATTTGAGAAGATGGATATATTCACTAGCGTGTTGATCCCTGAGTTTATTTTTCCCATCCAATTGCAAGACCCATATACCTTTAACAGGTTAGTGAAGAATGTACTAAAATCATAAGATGTGCTTGTTAGAAAGGGTGAAATCACCCTTTATAGAGCAATAAAATTTAATTCCAGTTCAAAAGACAAGAACAAGTATTGGAACAAGAATAAAAATACAGTAAATGATGAGGTGGTTAACCAAGTTTCTCTCCAGTCAAAATTAGTAGTCTTCAACCTAACAAGTGATACAAAGGCCCTAAAATCTATTGATACTATAACTAAGGCCCCTTCAAAAGGGAGGAGTAATCTTATGAAAGAGAAATCCTAGGTCAAATTTAAGTGTAACTTCACTCCTCTAGGAGAGTCATACAAATTAGTGCTCAAGAATCTTCTAGAAAATCAACTGATCACATTGCCAGATAATTCTAGACCATATGAACCTGAAGTAAAATCAAAATGGTGGAATGATAATGATTACTATAAATTTCATAGAAAAAAGGGACATAATAATAATAATTTCATGTGCCTCAAGAATGAGATCCAAGATCTCATTGACAATGAGTTAATTGTGGTTGAAAATCACACTACAAATACTGATCATAAGGCATTTAAAGACCCCTTATTAATCACACATATGCCACCGATGATTAAAATGGCATTCATATGCTTGAGGTAGTTCCTTCTGAACATTGAAACGTCATTATCATTAAGAAATGAGAAAGAGACTCTAGAGCCACTAAAGTTGTGTCCCAAGCACAAGAAAAAGTCACCCTAGGAGGAGAAATACCTTCCAAATCTAGCAATCAACTAGCATCATCAAAGCCCACAACATAAAATAAACAACCAGCTACAACTGTGTCTAAGTCATTGAATTCCAAATATCTAGTTTCATCACATGCTGCTAACAACAGCATTGTCAAGAAACTACAAAAGATGAATGCTCAAATATCAATTTTTGAATTTCTCAAAATATCTCTAGCTCATAGAGAGATCTTGGATAAAGCCTTGTCAACTTCCAATTTCCCTAACTACTTGGACTTAGATCAGTTTTAATCCATGGTAGGTCATTTGACCTTACCCCTCTACCTGTCATTTTCAGAAGAAGATGATAATTTTTTGAGTCACCCATATAATAATCCCCTGCACATTGAAGTTGTGATCCACACACATCGAATCAAAGGAGTTTTGATATATAGAGGCACAGATTTGAACATTTTTACCTACAAATTGATAGAACAGTTGGGCTTTTCAGAATCTGCCATTAATCCCAAGAAGAAGATAATAATAAAAGCTTATGATGAATAAGAGAGATATTCCAAAGGTTGTGTATGTCTTCCTATTTGAGTGGGACCTGTTGAAAGAGAGGTCATATGCTAGGTAATGGATCTCCCACTCACATACAACATTCTACTAGGATGGCCATGGATCCATGAAATGCAAGTTGTCCCATCCAAAAATCACCATTGCATCAAGATCCCTTTCAACAGTGTTAAAGTCACTATTCCTACAAATACCACTTATGTTTGCAATGTACTAAATAATCAATTGATACTCTTATCCCACACAACAAGGAAGATCCTACCTCTAAGTTTGGAAGAAACATGATGAGAGAGATGGTGAAGAAACTTATAATTAAAAACACAAGGATAGGTGGATACATGATAGATCCTATTCTTTTATTGAAATCACTACACACATCCCTCAGATCTTATAGGAAACCTTTAGAGGAAATGAAACCATCAACAACACTAGCTCATTTCATCTATGATGGTAGCTTCATTCAAGAAATTGTACCTCTTGAAGATGAAAATGAAAAGAAATCCATCTACAATGGATATATAGAGAACCTGAAGGTAATGAGGTCAAACATTGTGAAATATCCCCTAAAAAATATGGTAAGGGGTATGACCTGATGAAACAAATGGGTTATAAAGGGAAGGGTCCTTTAGACATGAATGAGACATGACCCATTGAACCACTTCATGGAGAATTTAAGAATCCAAAAGATAACACTGGCATTGGTTTTAAAGAAGCAAAGTTTCATCCTATAGTCAATTGGGGAGGGCCCATATTTGATACAAAAAGTGAAGAAGAATCTAAAATTGAAAATATACCCTTTGAAAGGTTGTTTCACATCCAAATAGAGAATCTTCATTATCACAGAGAACCATACCTTCAACAATGGTATAGATATTTCTTAGAACCAAATCAACCAGTAGAAGAACCCTTGATAACTCAACATGAGCAGGATCAACAATCTAATACCGAAGGGAATGGGTTGAACTAAGGATCAGATGATAGACACCCTAACTGGGGGAAATGGGTAACTATAGCACATGTGTTAGATCTACCCCACTTTATTTATCCCATTGAATTACCCCTATCAACACAAGAAGATGAAATGATAAGACCTATGTAAGAGGGTATACAACAAGAGAGAAAAAATCTAGTGGAAGATGAAGAACCTCCCATGACCCATGCATGATACCTAGGTAATTCCAACGAGGTCCAGACCAATTCACATGAGAATGAATGGGACATACTCTCAGATTCTATGATAGATATAAAATTGGATGTGATACTGTATCATCTTAAAATAGAAGCATTTCCATGTTAAGAGAATTTAGCCCTCCGAGTGAGTGGTTTGGGGTCATGTTAAGCACCTTGATTAGGTCTTTTCATGGAGTTGGCTTTTTCCCCCTTTTTGCTTCTCTCTCCACCTATTTTCACCTATATTTTTGCATTTCCTGGCATTTTGGATTGAGGTCCTGGGGTTTTTGACCTCAAGGTCAAAGATGACCTTGAGGGTCAAAGATGACCTAGACCCTAACCTAGGTCAGGGATGACCTTGACCCTGACCTAGGGTGGGGTCTACCTCATCCTTGACCTGGGGTTCAAATTTCAAGGTCTTATGGTTTTTGGATTTTGGGTTTGATAAAGTTTCTTTTTCCTGCCTTTGGGCCAGCCATTTTGAGTTTTAGAATGGTACATCCTTAATTGCATTTAATCTAGGTATATTTCTAAAGGTTAGGACCTAATTGGGATTTAATTCTCCAAGGTGGCCCCTCTACAAGATTGTGCCCTAGTTCACTATAAAAGGAGGCCTTCCTCTCTCATTTTCACATCCATTATCAATCAAGTTTTGTTTGATCAAGCTCTCAAGTACAAACAAGTGAATTCAAGCATTCAAGCAAGCATTCAAGCATTCAAGTGTTCAAGCATTCATTCATTAAGGAGATCCATTGTTAGCCATTGAAGGATTCGATCTCTTTGGAGCCCCCTTGACGATTTCTCCATCCACGTTCATCCAAACCTATTCCTATGCAAAGATCCATTCAAGATTGGTTTTGAAGATCAAATTCCATCGATTTGAGACATCCTACATACTTCTACATTCATTAGAGCATCCCTACTTGTGGATTGAAGGATTCAAATCCTCTACAAGGACTTCAACATAAGCAAGGTGAATAGTTCCATTTACTTTGTTTATACATATTACAATTTCAATTCAATTTCAAGGTTGATTCCAAATTGGGGTTTGACCAAGGCAAACCCCCCATCCAAACAATAAAAACCCCTTTTTCTTGTAGGTACAGGTACAGGACTGTGGATTGGAGCTTGGATCTGGATACCCTTTTCGGTGAACTTCTGAGATCTACAATCAAAGTCAAGGATGACCTTCAAAATCCCAAAGTAGTCTTTGACCTTTTATCGGGGTCAAAGACTACCTACTATCAAAAAGATAAAAAATTTCTAGGTTTTCTCCATCTCGGCATTTCCAGTCTAAAACAGGTTGCAGAATTGCCCAAAACTACACACAGACATTAGAAATTAGCATTTTCCAGATCTGCCCTATTTTGAGGTTAGTATTTTCCTTTCATTTATTTCAAATTTATAGCATATACTCTTTATAGTGAAATATAAGGTTTTCTCCTTCATTCATATTCTCCATAGATTGATTCTTTTGTGTATTGACCTTTTGGTTGATCAATTTGGATCTCTCCTTTGGGAATTTGGATTTAGAAGTAGATATCATATTTCTCTCTTTTCATATCACACACATACAACCAACTTAAACCTATATTCACACATTCCCTTTTATTCATATTTTGACCCCATTCATTTTGGTGAACCCGACAAGCTTACCCCTTTCTTTTGTGGAATTAGATGCCCTATTGTGTTAGATTCCCCTTTGTATCATCTTGTGTGTTCACCTCCACCATTCATTTTGGTGAACCCGGCATACTGTTAGAATAACTGAGAGGGGGGTGAATCAGTTATCCAGTGTCCCAAAACAAAATGTATAATCCAAAACAAATTTTTCAACTTCTGCTACTTGATAAACATAAAATACTTTCACTATCTATGTTTTTACTGATTGTCAGTCTAAAACTTATAGTAGTTAACGATCAAATCTAACATGTAATATGCAAAGTATGATAACAAGCAAATATCACAATCAACACATAACACAAGAGATTTAACATGGAAACCCTGTGAAGGGAAAGACAACTCGGGACTGGCAACCCAAAAAAATTTCACTCTTCTGAAGTGAGGTCAGTGAAGACCCAACCCTATTAAAGGTTTACAAACACACTATTAGGTGTGACCTTGTTAGAGGATTTTAGACCAGAAGTTATCATCCAACCAGCAGTCACTCTAGGGTTGACAAGATAACAATGTTCACTCTATGAATGAAACATCAAAAAGACTTTCTTAGTCCACTCAGTTAAGAGATTTGACTATGTACAATGGTTAAATATGTAACAGTAGATGATCTGCCTTGAAACAACTTCAATTACAATTTACAGATCAATGTTCATCTCATTCAAATCTTTCTTATCAATGTATCACTTCAGATTCAATATTATATCAACTTACTGTCCATCGGTAATTACTCTTTGTAGCTCAGTAATTGTTCTACTGCTCAGTTCTTATTAACTAGTATGATCATAATGCATGAAAACTTCTTCACGTGATAATTCTGCAGTATCTTCTTCTTTCGGTGATGTTTCAACAATGAAACCAATGTCTCTTATATAAATGAGTAAATCATTTTCTTTTCCTCCATCAGATTTTGCCGCTTAATCTTATTCATTGATTTTTCCACTCTAACCTTCTTCAGCCGATGTGTCAGTAACACGTTTCAATCTACTTCATTAGATCCTTCTTGAATTATGTTAGCTATCGATCTTCATAACAAACCTTATCTGTTACCTCGATTTCATACACTTTATAGCTCATCACTTTATCGGCTAAAATAATCATTTAATTCCTTTCTATTCTGCTTGGTTAGCAAAGGAATGTGTCGGTGAACACAAGCTTGGTTAACACTACAATCGGTATACACTACACTCTGTCGGTGTATACTGGAATGCTTTATTTACTGACAACACTGCTTTGTGTCTTTCAGCTCTATTCTTCATCATAGATGAATGCAACATAATAAAGTCAATTTCATCAAGTCATAGACTCATCAACAAGTTACTTAGTGTATTCCTTATCCTCATCTGATATATACATCTTCCTCATGTAGATATTTATGTTCTTCATCTCTTTCACCTTTCTTCAGATGTGTCGGTATAGTAACTTACAAGATAAGTATTGTCAAGCTAGTTGACATCAATGACAACATAATACTGATTTAATCATCTTGCATATCTAATCAGCAACTCCTTAGTGATCTTCAATCATAGATTCTTCATTCAGTGTTCTAAATCAGTTGTAGTTCATCAATCTCTCCCTTTGGCATTGATGGCAACTCAAGTAATATGAAGTGTACCATACACATCCAAACATGTATTCTACAACTCTATGATCAAATGTTGTGTGGTGTAAGCTCTCCCTAGCTTAATATGTTTAATCACTACGTTACTAAATAGCATTAAAAAAATATAGCTTTGTCATTCTCTCCCTTAGATAGTTCTCATCGGTGCATATCTCTCCTTTTCCTTTTCATATTATTTATCTCTCCCTTTGACAACAATGCTAAAGAAACAAATAAATAATCAGCTCTGTAGTAGCCAAGTAACTCTCTATTGTCCAATACATTCTCTGTATCTCTGTATACTGATATCCCAATCTATTTCAGTTCTTCAAACTTAATCACAACCTTGAACATTATCCAAAGTGTGAACTATGTTGCATCAACATGTGTGATCTTCTGATAAGTGTAAGTTGATGCAACATCTAGATCACATTAGTGACCGATAGATAGGGGATGGATCCCAAGTCGAGTCCTCAAATATTCAAATGTGTCCTTCGGTAGAGGCTTCATAAAGATATCTGCAAGTTGTTCTTTAGATGTAACAAATTCTAACTTCACTTGCTTCTCTTGCATTTTTTCTCACCCTCTTTCATCTTCATATCATCAAATCGACCTCTTAGGCTTTCTGCTCTGGCTCTCTTAACATTTGCATCTCCACTGTATATTTGAGTCAGTTTATCCTACATGGCTTTGGCAATTGTGCATCCCTTAATGTCTTCAAATTTGGCATCGGTACAGGTAGCAGCAAGTTCCATCATAGTAACATTGTGTTCATGCATGTCCTTCAGTTGATCAAGTGTCAAGGGACTAGTGGTTGGTTGTATATAGCCATTCTCCATCAGTTCTAGTGTAGAATTCCCAATTCTAGATATGTGCAACTTCATCTAGCTCTGCCATACTATGAAGTTCTCTTTGTTCAGTCTTGGCACTTCCCTCTTATACATCTTGAGACCTTTGTGTTGGAGTCCTTAAAACTATGTTCTAAGCAACCACAACTCTGATACCAATTGTTAGAATAACTAAGAGGGGGGTGAATCAGTTATCCAGTGTCCCAAAACAAAATGTATAATCCAAAACAAATTCTTCAACTTCTGCTACTCAATAAACATAAAATAATTTCATTGTCTGTGTTTTTACTGATTTTCAATCTAAAACTTATAGTATTTACCGATCAAATCTAACATGTAATATGAAAAGTATGATAATAAGCAAATATCACAATCAACACATAATACAAGAGATTTAACGTGGAAACCCTATGAAAGGAAAAACCACCTGAGACCGGCAACCCAAAAATTGTTCACTCTTCTGAAGTGAGGTCAGTGAAGACCCAACCCTGTTAAAGGTTTACAAACACACTGTTAGGTGTGACCTTGTTAAAGGATTTTAGACCAAAAGTTATCGTCCAACCAGCAGTCGCTCTGGGGTTGATAAGATAACAATGTTCACTCTATGAATGAAACATCAAAAAGACTTTCTTAGTCCACTCGGTTAAGATATTTGACTATGTACAATGGTTAAATATGTAACAGTAGATTATCTACCTTGAAACAACTTCAATTGCAGTTTACAAATCAATGTTCAGCTCATTCAAATCTTTCTAATCAATGTATCACTTCAAATTCAATATTATATCAACTTACTGTCCATCGGTAATTACTCTCTTTAGCTCGGTAATTATTCTACAGCTCGGTTCTTATTAACCAGTATGATCATAATGCATGAAAAATTATTCACGTGATAATTATGCAGTATCTTCTTCTTTCGGTGATGTTTCAACAATGAAACCAATGTCTCTTATATAGATGAGTAAATCATTTTCTTTTCCTCCATCAGATTTTGTCGCTTAATCTTATTCATTGATTTTTCCACTCTAACCTTCTTCAGCTGATGTGTCAGTAAGACTTTTCAATCTGCTCCATTAGATCCTTCTTGAATTATGTTAATCGTCGATCTTCATAACAAACCTTATATGTTACCTTGATTTCATACACTTTACAGCTCATCACTTTATCAGCTAAACTGATCATTTAATTCCTTTTTGTTCTACTCGATTAACAAAGAAATGCGTCAATGAATGCAAGCTCGGTTAACACTACACTCTGTATACACTACACTCCGTCGGTGTATACTGGAATGCTTTATTTACCGACAACACTGCTTTGTGTCTTTCAGCTCTATTCTTCATCATAGATGAATTCAACATAATAAATTCAATTTCATCAAGTCATAGACTCATCGACAAGTTACTCAATGTATTCCTTATCCTCATCTAATATATACATCTTCCTCATGTAGATATTTATGTTCTTCATCTCTTTCACCTTTCTTCAAATGTGTCGGTATAGTAACTTACAAGATAAGTATTGTCAAGCTAGTTGACATCAATGACAACATAATACTGATTTAATCATCTTGCATATCTAATCAGCAACTCCTCAGTGATCTTCAATCACTGATTCTTCATTCAATGTTCTAAATTAGTTGTAGTTCATCACATACTTACTCTCCTTTCTTTTGTGGAATTAGATGCTCTATTATGTTTCATGGTGTTAGATCTTGCATGTATTAGATTTCTTTTATGTGTTTGCATCTCATATAAAATCAAAATATTTTGTGTTAGTTTAGTTTATTTGCATTGCATTGGTTTATGAGCTTTACTACCTTTAGTCTGGTTAGATGAAGTCATAGAATCATGGGTGCTTTTGATCTTGAATCTTCTTCTCCTTTCCTTAGGATCCCGGATGATAATTTGATTCTTCATGATTCCAATCCTATGATGGAGCATAACTCTTCTCATTCATCTCATGATGAATATAGCACTTTAAGAGTTCCTCCTGAACAAATCCACAAACTTTCAACTGAACTTGATAAAATGGGTAATTGGCTTCTTCAAGAAAACCATAATCAAGATTATATTCAAGCTATAGAGGCTCTTAAGAAAGTCCTTTTTGATAGTGATCAAGGTATTAACCTCTTGTGTGGTATTACTCACCTTGTGCATTCAAATTTTAAACCTTTAGCTCAAGAAGCTTAGGATTTAGGGTTGATTCCTCCTATTACTAGTGTAGAACCTTCTTCTAATCCTTTACCTAGTATTCCTACCTATACTCCTTCTTTGGTGACTGTGACAGTTCCTTCTATTCCTATGAGTTTTCCTCTTGTGTCCCTTCCTACATCACAACCTTCATATCATAATGTTCCTTTTACTTATTCCAATCCACTTCCAACTATAGTTCCTAGTGTTCCTCTAGTTGTGTCTTCTATTCCTGCAGATTCTTACACTTTACCTAGTGTTTCTAATTTTGCTACTCCTATTTCCTCTAATGATTCAACAATCATCAGTTTGGCTCAAACTATGTCATCCTTACAAAAATAACTTTCGTCCTTAACTCAAAATAAGTTTAGTATTCCTACATGTGACATGGGAAGCCCTTTGTCCTTGGACATCATTCATGCTCCTGTTCCTCAGCAAGTTAATATGCCTCATCTTAAGAATTACAATAGAAAAGGAGACCCCATTCATCATGTTAAAACATTTCAAATCCTTTGTAGTGATTATGCTCATGACCATAAGATTTTAGCAAAACTATTTTCTAGAACTTTCCATGACAAGGCCTTACAATGGTATTGTTCCTTGCCTCCTTATTCTACTGATTCATTTCCTAAACTTGCCAATACTTTTATTCAACAATTTCAAAACAACATTGGCCCACAAGTGTCTTTGACTGATTTGATGCATT
Source organism: Chamaecyparis obtusa (assembly GCA_027943335.1). NCBI lineage: Eukaryota > Viridiplantae > Streptophyta > Pinopsida > Cupressales > Cupressaceae > Chamaecyparis > Chamaecyparis obtusa. Next base: position 104,053 of record BSBK01005480.1, read on the forward strand.
GTAAACATAGTGCTAAGGAAAAATTGACTGAATTTATTGGTATATTTAAGCATTTTCATGCTCAAATTTCTTATCATGTTCCTGATATTGATATTCAACGTATTTTTATTTTAAATTTGCAAAAGGATATTAGAGATAAGATTTTGCTTACTGAATTTACATCTTTTCAACAACTTTGTGCAGCACTTCATCATTATCAATTACAAGTGAGTCAATTTGAGAGCACCACTCCAATGGCTCATGTTCTAGTTGATAAAAGTGATGCTACTCCTAATCCAAACAAATTTAAAAAATTCAACAATTATGTCAAGATAAACAAACAAGCGAATGTAGTTGTTGATCAAGTTGTTGTTGCATCTCACAATGCCACTTCTGCATCCACTACTTTTTGATTAAATTGTACATTTACTCCTCTTTTTGAATCTTTACATTTTATTATGAATAGGCTGTTAACTACTAATATGATTACTTTACCTCCTATTCGACCTCTTTTAGTTGCTACAATTTCATCTAAATCTTTTGACCCTAAATCCTTTTGTTAATATCATCATTGGAATGGTCATGATACTGAGAAATGTTATTATTTAAAACATAAGGTTCAAGATTTAATTGATTCTAATGCCTTATCTATTGATAATCTTGATGGTAGTGGGAACAAATCTATCTCTCCTAATCAAAATCTTCATATCTATACAAATCCTTTACCTGCACATGATACTAATACCATTGCTCAACCATCTTCTATAGAAATTATGTATGATTCAAAGATGGATGATCTAAATCACATTTTTAATCAAGTGAAACATGTTGGTCACTCTGTATCTCCACCTCAATCTCAAACTCAACCTCAAGTTCAATCTCAACCTCAACCAAAACCTAAGCCTAAATTGAAAACTCAACCTAAACCTTGACAACAACCTAAGAATAAAAGACCTCGGGAACTTTTGATTACCTTTGATGATTCTGAGACTATTAAAGCTCCTGATGGTCCCCTTTACATTTATGCTAGGATTTCTCATATACCTACTCTTAGTTGTCTTGTTGATCCTACATCCTTAGTCAATTTTATTACTAAAGAAAATATTTTTATGAAAAACTTGCAATGCAATTCTTATGATACATCAGATGTGTGGATTCAAACTTGTAATGGTTTTCTTTATCCATCATTTGGTCCTATTAACTTGTCGATTGAACTTTTTGGAAAAATTATGAACACTACCTTTGTTATTGTTCCTACTTCTGATCAGTTTCAAGTTAAGCTTGGTTTTCCATGGTTAAATGCCATGCATGTGGTTGCTTCACCTATCCATAAATGTCTTAAATTTGTTCACAATGAAGAAGTGAAGATGGTTAATCATAGTTTATATCAACCTTCTAGTCCTAGAGATTGTGTCGCTCTTGATTTCTGTTGGCCTTCATTACCTAATTCATGTCCTCCTCGACCTGATAATCTTTTACGTTCATATCAAGCTTATAAGCATCATAAGATTCTTGAATTAAGTGTACCTCCTATGGATCTTAATAATGTTCTTTTACCTATACCTTACATACCTCCTTTAACCATGGCTTCTAGTTATGTTAATCAAGTTCCTACTATTCCTGATAATCTTATTGATCTTCCTAAAGAACCTATGAAGGATCATGTGGTTGTTCCTCCTAGTTCTCAACCTATTTCAAGTAAAGAAAAATGTAATCAATCTTCTAATGAATGTCATAAGAAGCATCATGCCCATGCTAAAGCTCATAATTCTATTCTTCAAAATTCTTTCGGTAAGTCTGTGGATAATGTGGTTATTACTAATGATGTTAAGATGCATGATTATGATGATTCTATTCGTATCTTAGATCCTATTTTGATTAATCTGGATGAATAATATACTCTTTCTGATACTAATGATATTAATGATGAATATGAGACTATTGACATTGACATTGATTTACCTAATATGCTTTCATCAAAATTAATGCTTACACCCAGTATCAAACATGATGATTCTCTAGAGGATCCTTTTTTGGAACTGGCTGTCATTCCTACTGTGTTGGATGTAGTCCCTCTTGTGAGTTACCCACCTTCCCTAAATGATATACAATGAGATGGGGAGAGTAGGCAGCACTCTTGATTGTCATGTCCTTTATGGTAGCTTTGTTGTGTGTTTGCCTATTGTATTGTGTTTCTCTTGTAATGTGTTTGCTAAATATTGTTAGATTCTTTTATACGACCCTTGTTACTATGTTGGTGCAAGGTGATAAAGGAATCAAATATGTTGTTCCATTCCTCTATATGTATCTCTATTCTTCTATATGTTGTTTTATGTTATGTTGTAAATGTGTTATTGTCCGTACCTATTTCCTTTTGTAATCTTCTTAGATCTACGACATGGTAGCACTGATTCTTTTTGGTCTCCATGTCATGGTCCAAAAAGATTCTTCATTGTATATCTTATGTGATCTTTCCTCCTTTGTGATTGTAGTTCTACTTTCTTTGGGGAATGATGTCAATTCATTTGTAATAATATCATATATATATTATCTTATGATCATATTGACCCCATGGTAGGTACTTACCTTTTGTGTTCTTATTAGAAATAGGGAATACTGAGAGGGGGGTGAATTGGTATTCTACAAACTTTTACTTTTTCCCAATTATGGATATAACAGATTATCTTAATGCATGCATAACATAGTAAACTAAAGAACATGCATAGCAGTAAAACAAATGAACTCATAACACATTATTTGTTCTCGAGGAAACCCTAGCCAAGGGAAAACCCCGGTGGGGATGGTACCCACAAAGATCCACTAATCAAAAGTATCTTGTTAAGGATGTTGACCCTGTTAGGAGCCTATTACATGCATATAGTGTCTTAGTCCTGATTAAGGGACTTTAGGCCTTGTTAGAAGCCTCAACCCTGCTAAGAGTTGGTAGTACAAAATATGATTACTAGATGAGCCTACTGCCCAAACAAGTAATGTACAATAGTTACTGATTACAAAATATGGCAAGGTACTCAACCTTATACTGCTTTCTTTCTTTCACAACTTCACATCAATATCTCTTCGCTTGCTTTTCACTTTTTCATATATCTCTTATTCTATTTTACATTCATTACATCATTACATCTTTATACAAGTTATTAAGACTAATAACTCATACAGTCGACTTGACATAAGCATAATACTAAATACATATTTACCCAAGGGTTAACATCTAGGATTTTGTCCCTTTATATTATTCAGACATTATTTTGATAAACAAAATAATCCCTTAACTCTTTACCAATTTTGTCTTCATATTCTATCCTGTCGGCTTAACACTGTCTTCAGTAAGACTGTCATAACTTTTTCTGTACATGTCATACTGACTTGCACTCTTAGGTGAGTCTTTTATAGTCATCATAGTATCTATTTTCAAGTGTGCAAGCACTAAACTTACTCCAATCATCATCACTAATCAAACTGTCTCTAGGTACACTGGGAAAAATGTTGTCTCATACTTAGATAATTTTTCTTTGCTCTCTGTCATATGTGATCTTCATGTAGATCATATGTTTCCATAATGACAACATCTAAGTATCTAACTCAGCCAAATTTCCAACAGTTCTTTGTATGGTTATGTGGTATTTCCCTTGAGTTGTCTTCGTCTGGGGGCATCTTGCAGTGGAAACATAATCAATGTAGTTGTTTATGTTTCCATTAAAGCCATTACTCCTATTAAAGTGTTACAAATGACTTTAACATGGGGGCATATGCTCTTCTCACCTATTGCACACATGCACTTATCAATGCACATATATATATCCCCTTTTCTCCCTTTTTGGATTAGTGACTAATCCTTAAAGCATGGATTTATATATTAGGATCTCTAGATCCCTCCAGTTTCAAATTTTTGATCCCTTAAGGTCAGAGGTGTCCTTAAGACTAGATCTCTTTTATTTTTAGTTTTGCTCTTATGGAATAGAATGTTCCTAGGGGTGAATCCTTGATGGGTTGACTAGTGAGTAGCCCAATTCACTAGGTGGTTCAATTCCTTCTTTCCAGTTGTGTTATTTCCTTGTGTGGTTCACAATGGGACATAAGTTCTCATTGGGTGAGATAATCACACTCTCTCTTTCTTTCTCTCTCTCTGGAGATGTCTCTCTTATTATGATCTTGGAGTTGATGAAGACTTGAGTCCCTAGGGGCTTGAGATATCTCTTTTTCCCTTTGATAATGATAAGATTATCTTTTCATTTTGATCTACTTTACCAAGAGTTTTAATCAATTTCATACTCTTGCTAAAGTGGGGGCTTAATGTATCATCTTAAAATGGAAGCACTTCCATGTTAAGAGTGTTTAGCCCTCTGAGTGAGTGGTCTAGGGTCATGTTAAGCACCTTGATCAGTTCTTTGTATGGAGTTATCTTTTTTCCCCATTCTGCTTCTCTCTCCACCTGTTTTCACTTATATTTCTACATTTCCTAGCATTCTGGATTGAGGTCTTGGGGTTTTTGACTTCAAGGTCAAAGATGACCTAGACCCTATCCTAGGTCAAGGACAACCTTGATCCTGACCTAGGGCGGGGTCTACCTCATCCTTGACCCAGGGTTCAAATTTCAAGGTCTTATGATTTCTAGATGTTGGGTTTTGGAAAGTTTCTTTTTCCTGCCTCTGGGTTGGCCATTTCAGGTTTTAGAATGGTAAATCCTTAATTTCAATTAATATAGGTATATTTCTAAAGGTTAGGACCTAATTGGAATTTAATTCTCCAAGGTGGCCCCTCTAGAAGATTGTGCCCTAATTCACTATAAAAGGAGGCCTTCCTCTCTCATTTTCACATCTATTATCAATCAATTTTTTTGTGATCAAGCTCTCAAGTGCAAGAAAGTGAATTCAAGCATTCAAGTAAGCATTCAAGAAAGAATTCAACCATTCAAGTGTTCAAGCATTCATTCATCAAGGAGATCCATTGTTAGCCACTAAAGGATTCAATCTCTTTGGAGCCCCCTTGAAGATTTCTCCATCCACATTCATCCAAGTCTATTCCTATGCAAAGATCCATTCAAGATTGGTGTTGAAGATAAAATTTCATTGATTTGACTAAACTATAACCAAAGATTCTGTAGGTATCTTTTACTGATAGCGTCCCCAGTAGAGTCACCAATTTGTTGGTGCTAAAAAATGCTAGACCGTTTTGAGGCAAACTGACAGGCACAAACATCTCTGCAATTCTGACTCGATTGAGCCAAGGTTGGTAGGCTTGAATTCACAACTGCCCTATGTTGCACAAAATGAATGCACAAACAAATGTTCCTTCCAAAGGGGTAACAATCCTTGGAGGAAAATAATACTATATCCTAGATAACTAAATAATATGATATCTAAACTAAGATTGCACTAATACTAAAACCTAATTATGAATTCTTTTTAAAGAAGAAATCAAATTTAAAAAATAAACTACAAATAGAACCAAATAACAATTACAAATGAAATGAGATCAGTGCCAAATGCGAAATTGGGAATAGAGTCAATTACTTCCAATCATACGTATAGTCAGAGACAGTTTTAAGGGAAGTCACTCCTATAAAGCAAGACTATCACCCTACAGGCTTCCGTTGAATCACAATTCAAAGTAATTTATATAATTAATCCTATCAATTTTAACCCAAATTAAGAGGTCGTCAAGAACAATGATAGGTTCTCAAACCATACAGTTGCTATTCAAATTACATGAATTAACCTTAAACAAATAAACCAAGTAAAAACATGGTAGGACACCCTGGTACACAGAGTGTCTAACTGAAAATAAAAACTATATAACCTCAAAATGCATAAAACAACTTATCTGACATTAGCATTTAAAAAATTGCATATTAGTTTGAGTTTGTAGTTGCAGGAGTTTTTTCCCAATTGTGTCATGATGGATATTGTTTACAAACGTTATCAATATAAATATAATTTCCAATGGTTTTCTGTGAAAAGACATGCCCTTTCACAAAAACCTAATCCCTAATACTAACCCTAGAAATTACAAATTAAACCATTATAATGGTTTTTAGGGAAACATTTCCCGTACAATGAATTTAATTTGTTATGATCTTCAGGTGTTTATGTATAATATTCCAAGTCCTTACGTTAATGCCTGCACAAAAACACCCGGCATTAGTAAATTAAATTTATTATATTCTATAATATTTTAGGTTTTTAATGTGATCCTTAAAATCAATCAAAATAAAACATTAATAAAAGTATGATATAACTATCACAAATATATTTGATAAATCAAGTGCAAATAAAATTTAAATAATAATCATAAGCCGCCCACTTTTAATTATCAAAACATAAAAATTACATTAATACGATAACACCTAAAACATTAAATAGAAATATAACATTATATTTTAAATTCAAAATTTTAGTTTCATAATATATTAACCATAACATATTTATTTTAAAATACAAACATAAAGCAATATGAATAACATATAAAAATATTTTTAAAAGCATTAGGGTAAAAAAGATTTATAATCTATCCTTAAAAAGGAAGTATTCACTCTATATATCACAATATTTCAAAATAATTTGTTTAGGGAAAGTGCATTGATTTTTACAAAATAACAACCCTAATATTTTAAATATTGCTAATGTAAAAATAATATTATATCCATTTTATAAAAAACATTTAGGGTCTTTGCAATAAAATAATCTCACACTTCAAACATAAACCCTAAAATGCATACATTGAAATGAAGGTGAGAGATAAAATATAAACATACACTTCAAATCAATTTATTGTTATTTCTTAAAATGAAAAAGTTACAAATGAATTACAATGGTAATGTATAATCCATTGTGCCCATTTTACCCTACAAGTTTAATTTTTTTTTTAAATAAAATTACAATGAGGTAAAATTACAATATTATATTTAGATATTTGAAAACTAAAGATCAATATCAATTAAAAATATTTCAAAACCTAAAAACATAGTAATCCTTACCAACATAATTTATTTTAATATGCTTTTCCACTTTAGGGTTTTTAGGATAAATTATAAATTAAATTTAAAAAACACTCACATTAGAAAAACAATAATCCCATGGAAATGTAAAACCTCTTTGAAACACACATACTAAAGAAAAATAATATATTTATCCTCCTAATAATTTATTTCTAAATTATTAAAAGGAAATAAAATAATCTTTAATTAATACCTTTATTTGTACCCACATTCTCAAGGAATAACATAGGTCAATCTGTAAGGGTAGAGTCGGGTAGTTAGGTTAGGAAGAAAGGGTGGGTCAAGAGGTCGAGTGTTCAACTCCCTCTCCCCACTATTTTTTCCTAAAAAATATAAAATAAATAACATATTAGAAAAGAATATTCATTATTTGAATTTAAAATTATTAAAGAAAGAAATACTCCCTGTGAGAAATTATGTTGCTTTTTCACCTGCACATGGAAAAGCAAATAAATTAGTTTCTCTTCCTAATCCTCTCAAAGAAAATAAATAGACTAACTGGTTAAAGGGTAGGAGGGTAGGTAGGTAGGAAAAAGGTTGGCTTGAGAGGTTGAGTGTTCAACTCCCTCTCGCCACCTTTTTATTTATAATTTTTTATAATTATTTTATTTCACAATACATATGCATTAAATACCTCATACCTCATACCTTAAACAAGGAATGATAAACTCATACCTTACAAAAGAATAGTTGATGATATCAATAAATACTTCACCTTCATCACATTCCAACCAATCCCAAGGATAGATAACATAGCTACTGATGCAATTTCTACTCTAGCCTCCTTACCCCAGTAAGGAGAAGACTTCTGCTATGAGTTCATAGTGGAAGAACTCCATTACCTAGCATACAACTTCCCTAATTCCTAGATTATCTATATCATCATAGGCCAAGACTCCTTATGATATAGCCATGTCTACTCTTACCTCAGAGACCAAGTTATCCCTAATAACTTAACCAAAAATGAAAAAACACACATTATCTAAAACTCCTCATCGTATGTCATTATCGCTAATGACCTATATAGTAGAGGACTAGATGGTACTTTCCTGAGGTGTCTAGAAAAGGAAAAGTCTAAGCATGAGTTAGTTGAAGTCCATAAGGGTGTTTTTGAATCCCATTCTAATGGTCTAACTCTAGCTCAAAACTACTGAGAGCTAGCTACTGTTGGTCAAACATGGAGAAAGAAGCAACTAGGTACTCCAAAGCTTGTAAGAAATTTTAGTTGCATGAAAATCTTATACACACTCTAGCTAGGAAGATTATTGTGTGCTATAATTGTGTCACACTTCTATGAATCATTATATTCAAGAACACTCAAGAATGAGGTCTCAAAAATTGATCCATAGCTCCCTAGGCATGGAGTGCAAGGGTTTTAAGAATTCTCTTAGCTAGAGCTATTTAGCCTATAACCTTGCTAGTAAACCATGCAATGGAAGATTCAAATGAAGACAAGGGAAATAATGCCAATATCCTCAAGAATAAAGAATTAAAATGCAATGCAACTATACTAGAAATGGAAATGCAAGCTAAGCTATGAAAGGAAATATGCAAGTGTTACAAGCCAAGCTAATTAATCTATGTGAGCTAATCTAGAGTATATAAATGAAACTAATCTAAGAAAGCATAAATATGAAGCTAAGCTAAGAATGCAAGAATGAGATGTAGATGCTAAGAATGCTCCAAATCTTCAAAAGCTCCAAAGTGACCTAGAAATCCTGCAGCATAAAGTTAGCATAAAAAGTTGGGGATCTAGAATGAAGAAGAGAGCTCTCCTTTTATAAGAAATGGGAAGGAATGGACCATGGAGATTAAGAGGAAAAAGATTTAATCAATGGTGGAGCTTGAAAGAGGAGCAATCCATGTGCACAAGTATCCTCCAATGAAAAAATAAGAGTTGACTTTTGTGTCCATATGAGACAAAAAGTGTTTTTCCCCTTTTCATAAAATAAGAATAAATGCTTTATTTGTGCAACTTAGGATAAGAGGAAAAGTGGGGACTTTTTATTTATTAAAAGGGGAGGAAATGTTCCTTTTAATAAATAAAAACTTAGGATAAAATGGTTAGCCCATAGAAAATAATCAAATAAATGATAGAACTAGGATTTGATCAAGAATAAGCAATTGATGATTTTAGCAAAAATGCTAGCAAGGGGCTAATAGTCTAGGTGACCATTTTTAGGTGTATACAATTATCACACATTTTCCCCTTCAACAATGGGCATTTAATCTCATCGAGTAGATACATTTTTCCTATTCAAATGGGCACAAGCTCATAATAACAGCCACATAATACTTCACCAAGTTGGTTAAAGCAGTCTCACTTACCAAAGCAACAGGAAAATAGGTGACTATGTTCATTCTGAATTATATTATATGTTGGTATGGTATTCCTTCCTCTATTATAACTGACAATGGAGGACAGTTTAATTCTTCTATCTATTACCGACAAGGCAATAGCCGGGCCAAAGCCTCAAATAAGAATCTCCTAAAAATCTTGCATTGCAGTGTGAGTAAGTCAAAAAAGGATTGACACCTATAGCTCAATCCTGCATTGTGGGCTTACCGCACTAGCATTAGAACACCTATTGGGGCAACACCTTTCTCTCTAGTATATGAAACAGAAGCAATCCTATCCATTGAAGTAGAATTCCCATCTTTGAGGGTATCTTTATACTGACTGATACCAAATGAAGATTATAGAATATCCAAATTGCAAGAACTAGAAATGTTGGATGAAAATCAACAAGTAGCATTCAGTCACTTGAGATTATATCAGAAGAGAATATCCAGATGATACAATAAAATGGTCAAAGCACGAGAGCTTTAGGTTGGTGACCTAGTGTTGAGAGAAATTCCTTGTAAACAGTCACATCGGGAATAAAAAGGGAAGTTTGAACATAATTGGTTGGGTCCATACATCATTACTACATCATTTGGCTTTGGCACCTATCAGCTCTCTACACTAGAAGGAGAAGAGCTCCAAGAGCCCATCAACGCTCTCCACTTGAAGAAGTTCTACGTGTGAGCATTCTTGATATCTAGAAGTTTGGACATATCTTTAAAAGTTCTAAGAAAATCATATAAATTTAAAAAAATCCTAAAAAAATGATCGTCTTGGTGAAAACGTGGAAAATAGGTACTTTGATGCATCAAAAAAAAAAATCTCAAAAATTTTAAAAAATAAAAATTAAAAAGAGTGAAAAATCAAAAAATAAATTAAAAAATAAATATCTTGATGAAAACTTAGTAAACAAGCACCTTGGTAGCAAAAATGGAATCTCTGCCAAGTGGTGAAAACCTAGTAAATAGGTTCATCTTGTACTCAAGTGCTCCATCTATCAATGCTATTATTGGCATCATTCATGCTTTCATATCTTTTGATTCAATTTGTACATAGCTTTCAATTACTTTTGTGACAAATCAATTGTTTCACGCAAAATTGGCATGGATTGGAATCGGTCTTTATCCTTATCCTAGGACATTCAAGTCTTGCTAGGGGGCAGTTTCCTATCATGACAATCTACCAAATCACCATCCAAAGTGAATCAGAGTTAGTTTTCCAAAAACCATTGAAAGATTTATCACTAACATACGATGATGTTTCTCAACACCCCACAACATGAAGACATCAACCAACAGTGTTTCTCAACACTTATCAAACAAATTTAAATTAGGAATCCAAACAAGTGAATGAAAAACTTGAATGATCAAAAAAATTTCTTAACACTACACACTTCAACAAGCTAGAACATTTTACACAGACCAAAACACAAACAACACCCAAAAAACTAAATCGATCCCATCTATATTGCAACTTGATGATGTCTAAACAACTAGAGAAGCAATAAAAGTTGTAAATTTTCTTGGTATTTTGTTTGTTATAATTTGATTTACTCATTATCCCTTTCTATGTAACTTGATGATGTCCAAAATGACTAGAGGAACACATACTAGGGGCATAATCATTTCCTTGACTTCTTCTTGTTGGTGTGGTTCTGATGATCCTAAACTGCCCAATAAATTGGGTGTCTGTGGTAAGAGCCTCCATCTTTATTGGATGGTCACACATACCTCAATTTTTTTATATGGATTCTAAGGTGAGTTTGGAGCTATCTCCTTGTCTGTTATTTTTTTTTTTCACGTAAAAACCATTCAGTTCATCCTAGTCTCTTACGCCTTGATGCTTATGGTTACTTGCCACATAAACTAGAAATGATGCTCAAGTCATCTCATCTTTTATGCCCTGATGCTTGTGTTAGTTTCCCACATGTTTCCAATATAGGGAATATTCATATTCTCATGGTCATGGTGGCACCAATGAGAATTATATCAGCTACAATTTCCCACAATGTTCAATGATGAAAATTTTCAAAGAAAAATCTAGTGACTAAGTCCTAGGGTGCATTCATGTTAGTTTTGCATTTTATTTTTGGACAGCATCACTACTTCGCAATTTTATCTCATGAGTGAAAGGTGAGGCCTGAGTTTGAACTGATCATCATCCTCTTTCATCAAGTGGTCAACTATGTCATAAGAGATATGATCGAGTACATGTGTATAAACAAGAAGATTCCCTGAAAGTGATATTATCAACCATTGCATATACAATCATAATCTCATAAATCCATTTACATATCCATGGAATATTCATTACATAAATATTTTCATTCATATATACATCTACATAAACATCATAAAACCATCAATGTAAAGTGCATCCATATAGCATCATAAAGAAATAAATACATCTCATAACAGCACCTGATACATGAGTACAATGAAATCCAATCAAATATCTTTGTATATATCATCAAATGTCAATATGGGATACATCAAAATGTACAACTATCATCAAAATAAGTCATTATATATAATGACCAAAATGGGGTACAAAATAGATCAAAAGATATCAAAATCGTAGAGGCTAGCTCTCTTCCATGTCCTTGGCATCATTTGGATCCCATGGAGTTTGTGGTGGAGGAGGTACAACCTCATCATTTCATGGTATTTGTGCACCCTCTGACCTAGCCATATACCAAGAAAAAGGAGCCACCTGCTAGTCCACTAGAATAGTTGCACTATAATCTGCAACCTAGTATGTTGCTCGGCTAGTCTGATGTGTGGCCACTCGCTAGTAATGATCTCTCTCTTCTATAATCTCAGCTATCCTCTATACTCTCTTAGTGATTCTAGTTGGAGAAATAGTTATCTTAATCTATAGGTAACAAACTCTCTCTCATAGGGATCAGATGACATCATGTGGTGTCCTTTGTCACGGAGCCTCTCCCTCACCACCCATGACTGGCTCCCCTATCCTTGTATCCTTCTCTATCATCTTCCTCACCTGTCGGGCTACCCTTATATACTAATCTCTCTGGCCTTTCCCTTCTTGCATCTTTTTTGTACCACTAAGCCCAACATCTTCTGAACTAACTACCTCGAGGGTACCTACCTCCCCTCTCCTTCATTTTCCAACCACTAGAACTACCCTGCTAGTGCTAGCCCCTGCATCTTCACCATTTGGTCATGGCTTTGTATCCCTCCTACCCCATGGTGGTGGAGGTGGAGGAGGAGTGTCACCCCCATCCTTGATCTATGGTAAGGGGGCTACCAGATTGCTAAAATGTGGAAAAGGGTGACGAGAAAAATACACCTTATACTCAAGAGTCACCCCAACATATGCGACAACCTCTAGATAATACCATTGAGCTCTCTTAATGTCAGTCAAATCCTTTAAGGTGGTCATTGGCACTAGGTCTCAAACCCAGCCTTGTACATACCTCATCTATATACTGAGCACATGTTCTAAACTCCTACGAAATAACTTGCGGCCTATTGTACTACCTCAAAACCTGAGATACCATAAACCACTCTAGAATGGGAGAAATCTGACCAATCAGAGGACGGGTCATGAACATATCTTTCTATCATAATCTCTAATCCCCCAACTCCTATGTACCTAGGTATGGTCACTAGGTGACCACTATCATATCATCTAGCTTCCATCTCCGGTAGGTAGTCTTCCCCAAGTAGGGATGAACAAAAACTGGTATATCTATATATGTAGGATTTCTTGAGTGTCCTATCATCAACCCCAACTAGCCTAAAAATAGGGAGATGCTCACATGCCTAGATCTGCAGTACCAAAACCCTGGCATCTAAGGTCCTCATCCCCTAGTACAAAATATTGTAAAGCTCATGATACATATGGGCCAAAAGAAAAGAGCTCCACCCTATCTTTTTTGGATGAGCCAACAACCTCTCTAGAACTACTCCCCACCTACACTGGGAACCATGTTTCCCTCTATCATGAATGATAAATAAACCTATAAACTCTTCCATGACACATGCAATGGGTAGAATCATGCATGTATCTATACATCATAGTGTCCCATTGTACCCATCTCTCAAAGACATCATCATCCTTGAAAACCCTACGGATAGCTAGTATACCAAGGTGTTGAGAGGATGCGTACTCTACCAAAGGGTCACCAAAAGGAATATGTAAGATACGATATATCCTCAGGGGTCACTATCATCTCTCCAATGGGAAAGTGAACTATTTTTTTCTCACTATGGAATCTCTCCACCAGAGCAATCAACAATTTATGGTTCACACGGATATCAGGAATCTCAGCCAATCAACCAAACCCACACTCTGCAAGAATAATCAGCTCATCCTCGGACAAGCATGGAATAAGTCTCATCATCAATGAATATGTGATCCAAAATTGCACATCTAAGATCACCCCCTACAAGAAATGAATAAGTACTCATCAGTAAAAATTTTGAGCAGTATATCCACAAGCTAAAGAAAATGCTAATGAACTTCACTCAACAAACAGAAAAACTAAATTTGGACTTTTAGGGCCTCAAAAATATTGGTTATTTTTAGTACAAGAAAACATAGTTCACCAATTTCTCATATGATAATTCTCACCTATCAGTGCGAGTAAACTCTCTGGTACGAGAAAACTCTCATAAGGGTACAATATTATGGGCATTTTTGTCTTTTCTCATAAGAGTAAAGGGTGGTTCTAGTACGAGAATTCTAATGGCTTGATATGAGTAACCATTTTGATGCAGTTACTCATATGATCCCCTATATGATCTAGTATGAGAAACCGTGAGTATTAGCATAAAAAACTTGTAAAAACTTGCAAAAAATTACGTGATAGGAGAACATTTTAGATAACTTATCACTAGTCCATAGTTTCATGACTGGTTGTGGACCCGTTGCTTCTTGAATTGATGAGTTTCTATTAGAATCATCATTTTTCTCTCAGAGAAGGTTTTGAGTTGTCAAAATGGGATGCATAGGTTTTTGACCTAATTTTTAACTTTCTCTAATTGACGTGAAAATTGCACCCCCAACTAATTTGATTGTCCTAATTCTATTTTTGGGATCAAAATCAAAATCTAAGATTATTTTATCTGTCAAAATTTTAATTTGACTTTTTCTACTCCAATTATAGTTGACCACTTGTGCAATCAATCCTTTGTCCTCCAACCCAATAAGATGTTTTCTCTGCAAGCCATCAAAGTGCCAGAATATTTGTAACACCTTATCCAAATTTTGGACAAACTTGGTCAACAAGACCTAAACTAAGTGAATAATGTGGCCTATATGCTTCCAACCTCATCAAAATCAGATCTATCTATTTCTACATCATTTTACCAACTAAAATTACTTCAAATCACTAGGGCACCTAGCCATATTTTGATTTCTCTCCCAAGGGGGCATGATCATGACATCAACAATTCAGTTATCATATCATCAAACATTAAGAAACTTGTGAGTCTTTAATCAAGAAATCAAATCATCAAATCAAACAAGACCTCATTGAAAGGGCATCTCTACTTCATCATGCCACATCAAATTGAGATTCTTTGTCATCATAAAATCTCTAGGGGCATCTCAATTTTATCGTACCACATCAAGTTGAGATTCTCTAGGGTCATATCAATTTCATCGCTTCACATCAAACTGATATTGTCCTTGTAAATCTAATTTCCTTCATCACATCAAATCAAGTCAATTTCGCTATCAATATCTTAATGATAATCAGTTTCATTGCTTCACATAAAACCAGTTATTCGTTCAAACCAACCCAATGGTTTAAGAGTCTTTCTAACATATATCAATTACATCGCTTCACATCAAATTGGTTATTTTTCGTTATCAATCAATTGATCAGGTCTTTAGTTTCATCGCTTCACATTTGACCATTCCAATCTATCCTCATCGATTCTAGTCTAATCAAGTTAAGAATTGATATCTTTGAATCAATCAACTTGAGATTAGTTTCACTGCTTCACATTAAACTATTCTCGGTCTCAACACTAACTATTCTTTGAATCAATGCATTGATTGCACACTAATTCAAAGAGGGGAAAATCTAATCACCTAAAAATGGTCAATAAAACCATAAGCCCCTAATCTTGATTGTTCATTAAGAGATCTCTAATCTTGATTAAATCCTCTAAGTCCTAAACCAAGGCAATTCAACTCATCAATTGGATTTGACCTATACTCTAGGTCCCATTCAACCATTGCACTTAATCTTATTTAATTAATTAATTCCTAATCCTAATGTTCTTGACAATTAAATCAACCTTGTGCCATTTATTTAATTAATATCTTAGGATGTTGATTAAATAGATAAGAATTGTCAATTAATCACAAAAAGGAATTAAATTAATTATGTCATCACAATTTGGAGAAAATAGCATTAAATCATTTAATTAATCCAAAAATGTATTATGGAGTCATCATTCAATCAATTTTAAACCATTTTAAAAATAATCCAATTAACTGGGAAGCCACCTTTATTAACTCATATTTCAATTTAGCAACTTCAGTTCATTCTTAGAAATTTCCAAAATAACTGACCAAACCAGTTTAGTTAACCGATTCTCTCAACCAATTGAATCAATTGCACATGGATTATGCTAGTTTGGAACAAATCTCAATCGTTTGTATTTGGTTAATCTCATATGTTCATTCTCGAGATGATTCCTATATAAACATGCCTCTATTAGCACAAAGAGAAGATATTTCCTAAGTAGTGTCACGTTGTCAATTTTATTATTTATTTATGCATTATAATCATTGTTAGTTATCTTAATTGCATAATTAGTTTTTTTCAGTTATGCCATTATTGCATTAATCAAATCTAGGAACATTTCATTTATTTTTCTTAATATGGATTAAATCTTAGTTAATTGGATGAATATTGCACTTGTATGTTAGCTTAAAATCCTTCATTTAGATTACGTCTATAATCATTGAGTTTTTCAATGACCTGAGAGCATAACATATACTCGTGTCTACTAGAAGGCAATGGGTCACGTTAGTTGATTTTGATTTTAGATTACTCTACTTTCATTGTTTAGATCAATCATATAAAGACTCATTAAAGTGTAGTATTGTTTAAAAGCCACATTTTCACACACACAACATAAGGATGCATGATCCCAGATATAGGTCTTCACAAGTTCCAATAACCACGATCCATGACCGCACATGCCAAAACATAATGATCACCAACTGCACGACAAAAAATCAATCGGTGAACACCACTGAACCTATGAACTAAATAACACAACCAGTCAAAAAATTTCATGCCAGATCTCCCAAACAACACCACAAAAAGAGGTGCGATCATAAATAAAGCATCCTTAAACACTAAGGAACACATTGTTTCCACTGCTCCGATCCAAGATCCACACAGATCAACTGCATGGAATCTTAGAAAACTTTCTAGAACAAGAAATTGCATCTTAGTACCAATCATAGAATTCACATAACTCATACATGGTAACTCCAAAAGAGTTGCGATCATAGGAAAATCCTCCAAAAAATCCCATGAACACCATATCATGACCGCAACCATAGAAGATCCAAAGAGCTCAACTGAAGCAAAAATCACTCAATCGATGACCACAAATAGAAAACAAATAAAAACTTGGTAACAAATATTCACCAGTAAACAAACTATTTTTGGATGATGCAAGATTACAAAGGACCCAAGATGCTCATGTTGGAGATTTACCAACAAGCTAGTGTTGACTGTATGTTTTTCATTGATGACAACATATGGTAAGCAACATGAGTTTTAGTTATATTCAAAGATCCTTGAGCATATGTTGTATGGATATTTTATCACCATGATATCATAGACGCAAAGGTTGATTATAAGTATAGACAGTTGTGCAGTTGTTTGTAACAGCAATGTTCCTGACAGTGTTGCAAGTGGAGATTTATATGTCATTCTCAGTATGGTGATGATGAAGCCTTGCATGTTTATATTTGTGTTTTATACATAATAGTGAATCTATTTTCATGGACACAGAGTCAGTGGTGTGGTACAACTTGAGTTATGATGTTTCTATTAGCCAATTGTAGTTTTTGGATTTTATCTGGTGCAGCCGACATTGTTTATATTGTCTCAATAGTTGTGCTTATCATTATGGTATGTGTATTTGGTTTCGTGTTTGGTTATGAGTTAAGTTTTTTTGGTTAAGAGTGCATAATGTATTTCATCTTGAGAATAAAGTTTCAGTTAATTTGGTGGAGCCGACTGTGTGAAGCAACGTGTCTACTCATTTTGGGTTGCGCAGTCCTATTTGTGGTTCATGCTTAGTATAGCCATTGGAGATGTTATTGGATAGTTATATTGTTTCTCTAATATGACTTCAAAAAGGTTCTAACAAGATGACTTGATTATATCACTTGGAGAAGGATACTTATAGCCAGTCAGTTGTGATCACTGGAAGAATAGAATAAAATATAAAAGAGAGAAAAAGGCACGAATGTATTGAGGCAATAGTGTTATCAGTTGAAGATCTATGTGAAGAAGAAGAGAATGTATGCTATTCATTGGAATTGATCAAGACAAAAGGTCTAATTCCCAGTTCACCAAGATCCAGATATAGTGTGTATCTGTTGTACAGAAGGTTGCAGCCTTCACCATTTGAGTAGTGTGCTCCCAGACAATGTGTCCTCACCTTTAACAAGGTTATTTGTAAAAGACTCCTAACAAGGTCTGACCCTTGACCAGGTCACTATTCTTCAAGCATTTTAAAGATCAACTCCTAACAGGGTTGTAAGATCTTCTAAAAAGGATCATTATACTCTAGTGCAATTTTTAGTGGGTGCTAATTCCCACCAGGGTTTTTACCTATTTGGTTTTCCCATAACCAAAATTGTGGTGTTGTGTTTAAGTGTTATCTTTATGTGTATGTGCTTAATGTTCATTTGTGAAAAAATGGAAAAAGAATTAAATCTTGTAGATAACTGACTCACCCCCCCCCCCCCTCTCAGTTATCTCTTGGGATTATTCCTAACAGCTCCTGCATCTTTTGAAGTATGTTTAGTAGGATAGAGTGAAGCTCGAGGGTTTTACTGGTGTAGATTGGGAAAGTAGTACAGATGGTAGGAAGAGCACTTCAAGGTGTAGTTTCAGTTTGAGATTAGGAGAGTTCTCTTGGTACAATGGAAAATAGAAGTCAATTGCACTAATTTTTTTAGAGGCTGAGTATATGGTTTCCATTATGGCTACATGTGAGGCTATCGAGCTTCAAAAACTTCTAGCTAGGCAATTTAATCATAAGCTAGATCCTACATTCATTTACTATGATAATCAGAGTTTCATCAAACTCTCTAAGAATCCAGTGTTTCATAACAAGTCAAATAAGATTAAAATCAAATACCACTTCATTAGAGATTGTATGGAGAAGGGGACAATGAAACTCTAGTATATTCCTACAGACAAACAAATAGAAAACATCCTAATAAAAGCTTTAATGAAGAATACATTTTTATTCTTCAGGGATAAGTTGGGTGTTGTGCAAAACAACTTCCTCGCTAAGAGGAAGTGTTGATTTTTATATTGCTCGAAAGGTGGAGGGGAGTTTCTTTAAAGCAACTCAAGTTGGATATTTAGCAAGAGCTTTATTTTTTTATTCTTTAAAATAATGTTCCTAAGTTTGTGAGGTTGAGTAAAACCAAGAGCAATTTTATGTTGTGTAAGGGGTTATTTTCTTGGATCTATAGAGCTTTCTCCTCATAATGTATTATTTTGAACTCCATTTCAAATATTAAAAACAATAGTATTATATTCAAACATTAAGGATTTGATAATGAATTTTTGGAAGATTGTTTTATGAATTTTAAGAATGGTTGTTAAAAATAATAATTAAATTTTATAAATTAGTTTAAAATCATTCATGTAAATAATATGAGTTACAAAATAACCAAAATTTGTATGAACCTTGGTACATAGTCAACCAATCAATTAAAGACATGATATTTTCATGATCCATATAAGTGATTGAGCTTTGAGTAGCAACTTGTGAATGTTTTTTAATTGACTTTTTGAACTGCACTACATAATCCATATCAAGATGAAGCTTCTAAAAGGCTAGAAGGATAAATAAGGAATGAGAATTGAGAATGGATAAGAAAAAATCACCATAAGTTTGATGAATGATAACATCAAATGGTTGAGATACAATATTAAAAATGTATATCTGCATAATTAAAATAGTGCTTCTAAGATAAAAATACATATAATGACTTAATAATAGAAAATGAAGGAAAGGAATACAACTATTAACCATGAGCAACTGCTACAAGAAAAAATAAGATTTTAAAAATATCCTTGTAATAACCCAAAAATAGGCTTCAGTACTGTTAACCTCCTACATCAACAAATTAATCAAAATCGACCAGAAAGTCCTAACCCAAGGTACAT
Source organism: Chamaecyparis obtusa (assembly GCA_027943335.1). NCBI lineage: Eukaryota > Viridiplantae > Streptophyta > Pinopsida > Cupressales > Cupressaceae > Chamaecyparis > Chamaecyparis obtusa. The sequence goes on from BSBK01005480.1 coordinate 123,808, forward strand.
ATGCACATCAAGTTATCAAAAACTCTAATCAATCCTATCACAAATCTGCATCAGGGAATATTCCTAAATATTCCTAATCTTTCCTAATTATCCCTAATTAAATATTATTTAGGTATAAATGATTTTACATTATTTATCCTAAGCGCAATTGATTGAATGTGTTAAATATTTAATTAATTAAACTTTATTTAGCCACTTAATCATTTTAATTAGATTTAATTAGATTATTCTTAAAATAATATTGTTTATTTGATAATTAATCAAAAATTCTAAAAATAATTGATTGAATATTTATTTAATCGATTAATTTGAATTGTCAAATTGATAATATAATTTTGGATAAAGTTTGATTAAATAATTGATTAACCCATCAATCGGTTATTTTAATTAAATCAAGTGATTTGAGAATAAAACACATGGAAATTAAATAAACTCACAATTATCTAGGCAAAAATCAGAAGATCAGTTAAACTCAAAATAAACTCTTTATCTCATTTTGTTAAGTTTATAAACTCAACATGTGATTATGAGTTAAAAAGAAGATTGGAGTTATCTCAACTTCCAATTATGAGTTAAAAAGATGATTTGCATGATTTTCACAAGATAACTTTTTCTAATTCCCTGATTACTTGCCAATCAATTCGAGTTAATCAAGGAGTGATTTTTTTTCCATGAGTTATCAAATCTAGATTTCTGTGTAGATGACCCTCGGTCCTTCACAAATCAGTGTGCAATCTTGAGAACAACAACACTATACTGTCAAGTTCTTGAGAGATTCTATCAATTTTGAGATCAATTGCTATCATTTATTTTCTAGTTTTTACATTGATAGATTAGTTTCATTTTTATTCTTATCAAGCTTAGATCATTTTTCATCTAGATTAATAGTTATTGCATTGAAAATCACAAAAATATAGTTTAATCTTGCATTTATTTCAATCATTTTTTTGCATTTTAAATCCTTCATTTAGACATTGCATTTTCACTAATCTCGATCAAATATGAGGATACCATACTCATGTCTTCTAGAAGACAGTATATCACCTAATTGATGATATATTAATTAATTTCTTATTTGTTTATCATTAATCTGTAATGTTTTACTGAAGTGTTGTGTCTTTTGAATAGATACAATTTTCACAAACACATTTCTGGCGCCCAACATGGGGCCCGATATCGGGTTTCCATTTTATTTTGCATCATTTTTCTAATCATTTTTCGTCAAGTTATTGGATTTTTGGGATTTTTCATATAATTTCCAAGAAATATCATACAACAGTTTGCGGATTGTCATTTTAGAAGCTACTATATGTCGTACGATAGATGACAATCTTGAAGTGTCGTATCAATTCATATATATTATCGTATCAAAGCAACTTTTTCGTGTGGGTAGAGGTATATTATCGTACGATATTTTGCACCATTATTTCAATTATTGTATAGGTTTTATGGTCAGTTTTTAAGGTTGTTTGCCCTAAGATTTGATTAATACATACTGATCCTAACCCATGTTGTTTGCTTGTTTTTGATTGTTTTTAGACAACCTAATACTTTTTGCAGGATGTGTGAAGAAGACTTGAGCATTGAAACTTGCCTATTCTTGACTTATTCTTGTCTTGTCTTCGAAGCCCTTGTTTGCAAGAAACACTTTCAGAAATCACTTGTCAAAGAAAGCTCAATCAACAAAAATTTATGACTTGTGGTTTTACAGGTTGCCAAATCTTCATCGAGAAAATATTATGTTTGGTTAGATTCCCTTTTTCATAGGCACATAGTTAATTAATTGTGTGCATCATATTGCCATTGTGAAAGGTATTGAGGGGATTATTCTCTTTTCTTTTCAGAGAATCAGAAACCCAGAAGGTATATCCCTCCTGCCAATGTGCTTACTGTCTCTAGATTAATTATGTTTTGCACGTTTTGGATAGGTAAAAGGACAAGGTTGGGGGATTATGCTCTTCTATTTTTGAGAGAATCATAAACCCAAATCATTTGGTCCCCAACCTCACATTTCATTTAAACCTTTAGAAGGCCTGTCGGTTCAGGTAAAAAGCTCTCAGGAACAACCCAAGTGGGGAAAAGTCTTAAGCTAACTCTTCCACCCCACTATAAAATTTGATGCTTCCTTGAGGCTAAAGCCTCAACAGACATGATTGTACTTGTTCTTGGAACCTTGAGTTGATCTCTTCCATGAACATGCTTGTATTTTGTGTAGAGCGGAGCTGCTTGAATCTTGCTTGCAGGACTACATGGGTTTGAGTACTTGTAGGCCTATATGCATCAATCCTGCTTGTGGGACTATGGGAGACAGATGTGAATAGATTCCTTGATTAAAATCCTAAGCTATTTTTCCATTGATCTACCTCTAAAGGATTTGTAGTGCTTGTGTGAGGTGAATAATAATCACCCCAAGAAACTCATCATATCAAGCCACTTCTAATGTTACCACCCAGACATATATAGGCATCAATATCTATTGTGTGCTATTAGCCTCCCATATGGTGGGGAGTTGGGGGATATGTTCCTAAGTCAACAAGCAAGTAATGCATCTCTTCTCCTAGTTAGGTTAAGCTAGGTGTGATTGATTCATTGATTTAGTTCCAAGTGTATTTTGTGATTGTGAGCCTATTACTATGTTAAACACCCTCAGACAAATAGAAACACACAAATCCTGAAAACTAGAAAGCAAACTTGAAAAAAAATTGAAGACCAAAAATCTCAAAATTTGAAGCAAAATCCTTTTCTGGTGTCAGTTGTCATCTTTCTCTAGAAATTGTTGTACAATAATTGTTCAACATTTTCAAGTGTCATATCACAACCTCATGATGTCATATGAGAAGCCAGTGATTTTTGTACAAGTGTTGTCAAAATTTGCAAGAAAAAATCAATTTTTGGTGTCAATTTTCGTACAAGATTCTAAATTGTCATGCCAGGGCCTATTTTGTGTCATACAAACCTGCATAATGTTGTATGATACTTTTTTCAAAACTATCACAAAATTCATCTTGTCAACAGAAAAACTAGTCAATCCTCTATTTTGGTCAACAGTCTATTAGAAAATTCACTGTGTCAAGTACAGAGTAGAAAAATAGAAAACCCATCTCATTTTTGTAAAGTGGTCCATTTTTCTTGATTTGTCATCTGAGTGGTTAATCTGGAAGACATTTCATCTTGTATCAAAAACCTTGTCAAAACTTCAAATTTTCACCATTTTTTAGAAAGTAAGTGTTGTATATCAATGTCCACCACTCTTTGGGCATCTACCCATACATCTTAGATAATGTACCCCTCGCTTAAGTTCATCTTTTCATTCATGATCCAATCTCAACAAGGTTATGTCACTTGATCAAATCAGATTATCATCTTAGTTGTCATATCTTGCTCCATGTTCACCTAAAGGTTAATGGTGGAAACAAGAGCTTCCTCACACAAAAAACTGAGAGAAGATCCAAAGAAATCACCTTTGTCTTCTCTCATTGTTCAATCTTTTCATAAACCATATGATCACAATCTTTATGAAGAAGATGAGCTAGGAAATCCACGCTCGAAGAGAGGTCACACACCTCCTTCAACTCAAGAAAACACCCCAAAAGACAATCAACACATTGTTATGTCTCAAAGAGAAGGTAGCCATGGTTCACAAGGCCATGACTCTGATGAGGGTAGGGCTCAAGGGCCCACACCTTCAAAAATCACACAAGACCAAGATGATGATCTCTTCAAGAAACTCGTGAAACATTTCCTACCAGAGGATAAAGAGACATACTTCCTCTAATTGGCCCAACAAGGGGCTAAACTTCCTCGCAATTTTAATGTTGAAGACATCGTAACACAAGAGGAAGAGACCCCTATCATAGCCATGATGAAACATATGCATGTTATGCAAGTCAAACTTAACAAGCTAGAAAAAGAAAAAGAACCCAATGAATTCTCAATGGATACCTTGTGTCCATTTCTATTCAATTGAAGCTTATATATGCCACCATTCCCTAAAGGGGTGGAACTACCAAAATATGACAAATATGATGAAAATTTAGATCCTCAAGATCATGTCAGAGATTTTTGCACTCTTTCCATGGATTTCATACATGAACCAACCTATCTAATGTATCTCTTCCCATGATCTTTGGGAGGGTCGGCCATAAATTAGTTCTCCAAAATACCTCCAACAATCAAAACTTTTGAGGAGTTGATCAAAGTGTTATATCAAAAATACTCCTACAACATCCAACGTCCAGTTACAATGATAGATATCTGCAACTTGAAGTAGAAAGCAAGAGAACCATTCTTGACTTTCCTCAAGTGTTGGAGGAAGAAGTTCTCACTTTATCCTCGACCAATTTCAGAAAATGAGAAACTATAAATCTTCATCAATAATCTGATTCTGGGAGTCAATTATCATCTTTAGATGAAAAATCATACTTCATTTGACAAAATGGTGCATAGTGCCATGAAAATAGATGGCGTACTTGTTTTCAAAGGGGATATCATGCTTTAAAAAGAAAACAAGTATGATTCAAATTCCAATTCACACAACAAAGATAAAGTTAAATTTTGGAATAAGAACAAAAATGTCACAAATGGTGTTGTTGATCACATCAGTGCTCCACCCAAAGCACCAACATTTAACCTCATGATTGGCACTCAAGCCATAAAGGCCTCCGAGAAGTAGACAATTGAGCTTCCTAAAAAGTCAAATGAATACAAACCATGGGTTACAAAACCAAAATTAGATTTCACTCCTTGGGTGAGTCCTTGGAATCTTCCATGAGAACTTTTTTGGTAAATAACATCACATTACCTAAGATAAAACCATGTGACCCAGAAGTCAAACGTAAGTGGTGGAAGGAGACTGATTTTTGTGATTTTCACTAAAACAAGGGTCATAAAACCAATAATTGCATGCACCTAAAACATCTTATTCAAGATAAAATTGATGTTGGATAAATTATAATTGACAACCGTAAGTCCAATAATGATCATACGGTATTCACAAAACCTTTTCTAAAACACACTCAAGGAGAATCCTCTTCTAAACCAAATGTGGGTGCTAAGGTTAATTACACATACTTCGATAACAATGGCGTAATCAACATGGTAGAGTCATGCGCATCTCATCATTGTAATGTCATCACCACTGTTAAGAAGGACAAAGACAACCAATCACCCAATGTGTTAACTTGATCTCAAGCTTAGGTAACTCTTCCAGGACTAAACTTAGGTTCATCAAATGCCCTAAAGGTGCCATTTAATTTTGCATCTGTAGCTAAACAAAGGACTCAATCTAAATCTTCCAATTCTCAAGAGTCCAAAACAACATCTTCAGGATACAACATCATCTAGCAACTTCAACATACTAATGCAAATATATCCATATTCAAATTGCTTTGGATTTCCCATGCTCATCAAGTAGTTCTAGACAAAGCTCTCATTAATTACAATGTTCTAGAAAATCTTGATCTTGATCGGTTTCAGACCATGGTGGGTCATTTAACATCTCCTTAATACATATCCTTTTTAGAAGAAGATGACAATTCACTGAGTCATCCACATAATCAGCCATTTCATATTGAGATCATGATTGAGAACCATCATCTCAAACGCATCTTGATAGATGGAGGTTCTAGTCTAAACATTTGTTCTTATAAACTGGTTACACAACTGGGATTATCAAAAGATGCTATTGATTTGAAAAATAAAATAACAATAAAATCATATGATGAGCAAGAAATATCTTCAAAAGGGGTCATCATGTTACCTATCAAGATAGGACCAGTAATCAGAGATATCATTTTTCAAGTACTAGACCTCCTATTGTCCTATAACATTCTTTAGGGAAGACCCTGGATTCACGAAATGCAAGCTATTCCATAAACATACCATCAATGTATCAAGTTCCCATATGATGGAGTAGAGGTAACAATACCCTCATACATGGTAGTATCTTGCAATGCTTTGAAAGAAAGTGTCAATAAACTTGTTCCACAAAATAGAGAGTCTCCTACAAAATAGATTAATATAGCCTCCACCTCCAAAATGGAAGACATAGCTAAGGAGATCAAAATTAGAGATAAAGGTATGGAAAAATACACAATGGAACCATTTCTATCTTGTACATCTCTCTCTCTCTCTCTCTCTCTCTCTCTCTCTCTCTCTCTCTCTCTCTCTCTCTCTCTCACCTAAATCTTATGGGCTGCCTTTAGAGAATGAAACCTACAACTAAAGTGCAATAATTCATCTTTGATGGGAGTTTTGTCATAGAGCAGGTATCTCAACAAGAATTAGATGAAGAGGCTATACTAGCTTGGTTATACAAAGATGAATCTCAATCACAAATAGTTCAAACATGTGAATCCAAATCATTTAAGAGGTTCCTTCAAAATCATATGGACCAGGTCACAAGCTAATTTCCAAAATGGGATACAATGGGAAAGGACCTCTAGGAACAAGAGGAAAAGGTATCATAAACCCCATTGAACACTATGGGAGAACAAAAAAAGATATAACAGGCATAGGTTATCATAAGAAACCTTTCCATCTCAGTGGAAACTACTCATGTCATAGAGAAAATACAACCAAGAACAAGTACTCAAGAAGAGGAAGAAACACATCATTCAGATAGTGATGATTTAGACAAAATAGATGTTTTTCCTTATGAGTGTATACCTCAGCATATCTTAGACCTTCTTAGTGATGAAAAGAAACCTAAGGAACAAGTCAATGTGGTAGACGCAAAAGAACCAATTAATCCAGAAAGTGAACCAAAAGAAGAAGGGGAGACATCCTTCACCATAGCTAAACAGTTGGGACACTCTAGTGATTCTGGGATAGACTCTCATGAATATAAATTCTAGTCAGGCTCTGAAGGTAACCTTTCTTGGGGGATTCATCCTGATTTCACACATGTTCTTAATTTTCCCAGAGATCCTGATGAGGAATCTAATCACTATGAGTGGGGAGTCATTCCCGAACTAGAAGAAGAGGAACTCATAATAGGAAAACATATTCATGTTATTCACCAATACGCACCCACAACTAACATGAGTCTCAAGATACATGATGGACCTTGTGAAGATGATTCACTTATTACTAATGCAGGGTCTAATGATGATGTTGAGATGCTTAATGAACTAAACATCTTGAGTAGTAATATCACCTTAGAATTTGAGAGTCAGATCAGATCCAATGATGACAACATTGTATGTGTAAACACGATCAGACAATCCTTCCCTCCACTTATTATCCAACATCCCAAACTTATTGACCAAACGTCCATCGACCCAAGCCAAGATGTCCATACTTTCCAAATAGAATATGCCTTGGCATGCTACCTAAATGCAGTTGACCATATGAAAACTTCCATCAGTGAACCTAGCATCAATATCATAGAGTTGAGTATCAAATATCTTAGTCAAAAAAATAAAACAAGAAAGAAAAAAATCTCTAAGGGTGAAAACCACTATGTGACAGTCTCAGAGCCAAAAATAGTAAAAACAAAAGATTTATCTGAGGGTGAAAACCTCTTTGAGGTGCCCAAAGATGAGATATTTGATGTCCTTCCTAGTCATTTACAGGATAGATCACCAATTTTGATAGAACCAACTCAATCTATCAATTTAAGCATATCATAATAACCTCAGTTGATTCATGTTGCACAATCTCTATCAGAAGAGGAGAAACAAGAATTCACCAAATTCTTAATAGAGAAGAAGATAAACTTTTCATGGAAATATTTAGACATGCCAAGCTTAGATCCTAATTTGATTATGCATCATCTTTCTATAGCTCTAGGAGTTAAACCAATCAAATAGAAATTGTGAAAAATGCACCCTCGTGTTGCACTTCTGGTCAAAGCTGAAATAGAAAAATTACTCAAGGTTGGATTCATCCGAGTAATAGACTATGCTGAATGGATATCAAACATCATTCTGGTTTCAAAACCAGATAAGTCTATATGATTATGCACAGATTTTAGATCTGTAAACAAAACATGCCCAAAGGATGACTTTCCACAACCAAACATCGATATGATAGTGGATATGACTGTGTGCTTTTAAATGTACTCTTTAATGGATGATTTTTCTAGATATAACCAAATCAAGATTGCTCCAAAAGATCAAGAGAAGACAGCTTTCACCTATGTATGGGGTACTTTCTACTGGAATAAAATGCCATTTGGTCTAAAAAATGTTGGTGCTACTTATCAAAGAGCCATGACATCTATCTTTCATAATATGATGTATTAAAACATGGAGGACTATGTAGATGACACATTAGCTAAATCAATGAAGAAATATGAACACCTATCTGATTTGGGAACAATACTGGACAAAATGGAAAAAATTTGTTTTAGACTAAATCCCAAGAAATGTATCTTTGGTGTCACTTCAGGAAAGTTGCTAGGATACATTGTTCAAAGAAAGGTATAGAAGTGGATCCAACAAAGGTCAAATAATTCATGGAGATGCAACCTACTAAAAATATTAGTCAAATGCATACTTTGCAAGGAAGGGTACATTCCATCAGACGCTTCATCTCTCAATTAGCATATATATCACAACCTTTCACTAAAACATTGCATAAAGGTGTGACCAACAAATGCAGAGAGGAATGCAAAAATAATTTCAATCACATTAAGAAATACTTGGCAAATCCACCAATTCTCATGCCTCCTATTTAGCGAAAGCCAATAATATTGTATTTTTCCACAACAGATACATCATTGGGGGTATTATTGGCACAACATGATGAGAATAAATGAGAAAGAGCTATCTATTACATTAGTCGAACATTGGTGGCTTATGAAAATAATTACTCTATGATAGAGAAGGCATGTCTAGTTGTGATCTTTGCATCACTGAAATTGATACATTACATGTTGGCTCCCACCATACACCTCATAGCAAAGATAGATCCACTAAAATACTTGTTAATCAAAGTTGCTCTCACGGGTAGGCTAGCGAAATGGATAATTCTACTGAGCAAATTTGAAATTGAGTACATTGAAAGGAAAGTTGTCAAAGGATAAGTCATCATAGATCAACTAGCTAAAGCTCCAATGTTTGATGACCAATATATGCAAGTGAAATTTCTCGATGCTTCTATCATGCACCTATCTTCAATAACATGGCAGTTATTCTTTGGCAGATCTTACACACAAAAAAATCTAGAGCTAGTATTTCGTTCATCACTCCACAAGGATATTCCATTCCAAAGGCATTCAGAATCAAATTTCCTTGCACCAATAACATAGCCTAATATGAAGCTCTATTAAATAGAATGAAATTAGCAATAGGATGAAAAGTAAGATTTACGAAAAGAAAGAATATGGCTTTACAACTCTGGAACCATGCATAATCTCTCACGCCTCATGTTCTACCCATGTGAATCTAGTGGGTTTCCATTAATGACCTCCACTTCTCTAGGGTATGATGGAAGCCATCTCCCCAAGGCTAATCAATGCCCTGTTAAAGATGGAAACTCAAGGCCCGGTCATTTTAAAACATCTTTGGACCCTATTTTGGTTGCTATCAAAGCTCTCTCTATAATAGATAGCCACAGTAAATCTTGCCCAGAGGGCACCCTAGGTGACAAGTTCAAATCGACTGGAGAAACTCCCATTGCAAGTGAGACATGTGATGGACAAAAAGGAAAGTAGCCATGACTGAAATCCTTCAAACAAGTGGTTGAGAATGAAAGGACCTTACTAGAAGGTGCCCTCTTCCTCTCTTCCACAACCCAAGGATCAGAAGAATTCTCTAGAGATGGAGGTAAGATTCCTTCTGCACCAAAACTTATTATTAAGCCTAATCCATAGATGGATATTGCAATTTCTTAGGAGAATAGTAGGCTTAGGGATAGTGCAATTTTTTTTACTGATGTTGATGCTTCCAAGGTTCCATCTAGGAACTTCCTTAATGATCAGTTTCATAAAGTTTGGAGTCAGAAATTAGGGTTCTATTTTTGTTATTGTAGAATGTTGCAGAAGGGTTTATTTTTAATGTTTTTCATTGACTCAAAATCCCAAAGAGCCATCGTTGATAGACAATTTTGGAGAGTTGGCCCTTATGAATTTAGAGCCATCCCCTGGTCTCTCAATTCCTCAAATAGAGAGGTTCAAGCGCTCTCAAGCCCTAGATGGGTGGTTTTTAAAATCTCCCTCTATTTTTTCTTAATCTCATTCCCCAAGCCCTCAAACCAGTGGATCAAGTTCTTAAGGTTGATAGGTCAAATATTCTAATCCTGCACATGGATGTCAGGTTACTTATATCCCTCAAACTAGGCATAGACTTTCTCGAGGCTCTCCATTTTGACCTAGGTGGTAGTCTCATGCTTGTCCCTATTACCTTTCTCAGTGGGTTGAATAGTTGTTACCTCTACAGGAAAGAAGGCCATAAAAAATAGGATTTCCCTATCATTATGAAGTGTAATCCACCCAGTAACCCACCCCTTTCTGCCAATTATGTTCCCCCAACTACAAATCCCTTCACTTCCAGTGGTGTAATCTTGCTTGACTCTCATCTTCCTACCCCTCTTACCCCACCTCCTCATCCATCATCTGAAACCCTACAAGCTCCTGACTCATCCTCTATTGCCTGGATGAGAGACTTGGCCAATATTTTTGCTTCTCTTGAAAATCTCAAAGGAAAATTTGAGAACCCTCAAGCTCCCCCTATTCAACCAACTTTGGTCCCTAGAGAATTATAGGAGGTTACCAACATAGTTGGGCTTGATTTTGGATTAGAGCCCAACCTTGCTCCCACCAAGCCGAAGCATAGAACTCAAAATGCCAAACAGATTTCTCTAGAGAGTATTCATTACAAGGCATCCAAAATGAAAACTACTCCTAGACCTAAATGAAAAGTCTATTCTATCCTCCCTCAAGGTTAGGGATTCTTCTACTGATCAACCTGCCACCCTTGATGTATCAATAGACAAGCTGGGTAGCCCAGCGGATTTCTCTATACCCTCAAAATCTCCCACAACTGCAGTTCCCATTGACCAAACTAGTGACATAGGGAATGTAGAGTTTAACGCACATCTATCCCTGTAAAATAAAATCAATGAATTCTCTATCATGGTTATCCTGGCACCTCCCCCCCTCCCACCCCCTCTAGATCAATGGATTTATGATCCTAGAAGGAATATTTTCTCTGAGGAACCCACCTTGTCTAGTGAGCCAGAAGGGCTTCAAGTGGAGTAGTAGTAGGACACTGACCTTAAGGAAGGAGAGATCAGTAAAGAGCACATGTTCATTTTTTCCTCTAGTACTAGGAAGAAGTATAAGAAGACCTACAAGGCAGATGCTAAAGCCCCTATGGTTACTGCAAAGGTGAGTGATATTAAGAAGAAGAGAGGAAGGCCCCCTCTATTGAATGGTAATCCTAAACCTCCTAAAAACCAAAAGAGTGATATTCCTAAGTTCTTTAAGGGCTTTCGAGAACCCGTGGACTCTTAACCATAGAAGGGTCAAATGTTGATTAATTGTGCATCATGGAATGTTAGAGGATTGGAATCCTCTGATAGGAAATATGTGGTCAAGAGATTCCTACAAATGTAAAAAGATATTGACATCCTTTTGTTGCAAGAAGTCAAGGTGATTGGATTTACTCTAGATATTTCCCTAAAATGTATTTGGAAAGATGATACTACATACTCCTCCAAACACCAGAGAGGCAAAGGAGGGACCTCTATTTTAATAGGTCCAAAATGGAGGAACTCAATCCATCAATGGGGTTATTCTCCCTACAATAGAGTAGTCTGGGTTTCTTTTAAGGTGGATGAAGTCATCTTTAGGGTGTGCTTAGTTTATGCTCCCAATGTCACCACTCTAGGATTGAGCTTTGGAAATAGATCTCAGAATTGTACAACATCCCTTGGATTCTAGTAGGTGACTTTAACATGGTTGAGAGAGCTCAAGATAAAGAGGGAGGTCTAAGATTTGAGTGGAAATGTAATGAGCTTGTCTATTGGAACAAGATGATCTCCAAGCTTAATCTCTTTGACCCCTTGGCTGGGAGAAGAAAGGAGTCTAAGGGAGTTTGGTTTACTTGGTCCAATTTCCAAAGAGGTGAGAGAAGAATATATTCTAGGTTGGATAGAATCTATATGAATAACCAATTCTTTAGGTACCCTCCCCCCTAGGAGACAATTGTGTCAGAGTTACCCCTTTTACCCTCTCTGATCATCATCCCATCTTCTCCTCCATTCAGATGGTTTCAGACCAAGATACCACTTCTTGTAAGAAAAATGGTTTTTCTCTTAACTCATCTCTCCTTCAAGATAGGGATATCCAAGCTACTATTAAAATCATTGCTTGGTACAATGAAGAGATAGCCCAACATAAGTTTGAGGTGGATAAGTTGACCCAAACCTCTAACTCATGGAAGATTATGTTGAAGTGTGTTGGGAGGAATAAGGAAAGATGCTATAAGGGAGGAGTTTAGATTGGTGGAGGAACTCCAAGTTGCAGAAGTGAAGATTCAAGATAACCCTACATCCCCAGTACTATTGGACAAATTCATACATTGTAGAAAGTCACTTAAGAATCTCCAACTAATCAAGACCAAAGGTGCTAAGGTCAGAGCTAGAATTAAATGGCTCAACCTAGGTGATAAAGGATCTAAATTTTTTTTACAGACCCTGAAGAAGAAAGAAGCAAGAAATAAAATTACCTGCATTGGGGAGCAAGGGGTCTCTATTACTTCCCAGGAAGTATTGTTAACACCTCCTCCAATTTCTATAGAAACTTATTCACCTTTGAAGATGATGAATCCAGGATCTTAGCTAGGTAGAGGATTATTGGTATTATCCCTAAGAAAGTTTCAGAGGTAGATGCAGTTGTTCTAGAGAGGGAGATTTTAGTGATAGAGATTAGGGAATCCATTTTAAACATGACTACTGATAAATCCCCTAGCCTGGATGGGCTTACAGTCAAATTCTATACAAACAATATTAACTGGATTTTCTCCAGTCTTCACAAAGTTTACATAGAGGCCATTTCCCTTCGCACCCTTGGTCTTACCTTCAATGTTGGCCTAATTCAGTTGATTCCAAAAGAAGGGGACAGATTGTTGTTAAATAATTGGAGACCCATCACCCTTCTCAATGTGGGATATAATATTTTGGCTAAAGTTGTTACCCTAAGGATTACCAATGTTCTCCCTAATGTTGTTAAGCATACTCAAACAGAATTTGTCAAGGGAAGATATATTCTTGAAAACCTAGTTACCTGTTGGGAGGCTATGGATTGGGCCAAGCAATCGAGACAACAAAGTGCTATGTTGCTCATAGACTATGAAAAAGAATATGATCACATAGAATGGAACTTCATATTGGTTATGTTAGATAGTCTTGGATTCCCCCCTACTTTTGTAGGATGGTATCTACCCTATTGTATGGGATTATGGCAGAAGTTGAAGTGAATGGAGTGAGATCTGACTTCTTTGAGCTCTCTAGATCCATTAGACAAGGATATCCTCTATCCCCCTCCCTCTTTGTAATAGCTACAGACTCCCTCCATTATTTTCTTAGAGATGATACCTTGTTCCCTAGGATGAAATGGATTCAGCTCCCTAATTACCATGAGGTCTCTAACATTCAGTTTGCTAATGACACATCCATTCTCATGAATCTAGTGGAGGGTAACATGGAAATCCTCATGACCAAACTAGATCTTTTCTACCTCACCTCGGGTAGTAAGAAATCTATAGCCAAATCTATTATGCTAGGGTGGACTCAAGACCCCCCATATCAGTGGAACCAATTTGGGATAGAATGGGGAGGGTCCAATCATATAGTTACATATCTGGGTATTCCTTTTTCTATGGATCCTATCATAAATGACATGTGGTGTTGGGTTAAGGATAGATTTCTCATGAAATCAAACAAATGGGATAGCAATCTTCTCTCATTCCTAGGACGGATACAAGTCTGTCAGAAGATTCTCTCTTCTTATCCTATTTACTATTCTTCAGCCTCATTGTTTAACCAAAACCAATTTAGTATTATTCAGAAGATTGTTAGGAATTTTCTTTGGATAGATGGAAGAGGCAATAAGAAATATCATGTAGTTTCCTAGGAGTGGTGCACCAGAGAGAAATCATGGGGAGGACTTGGACTGAAGGACCTCAAAACTCAAGGTATTGCATTTTCCTCAAAATGGATTTGCTAAGGCATCCACAGGGGAGGAACCTTGGAAAATCCTGATCAGGAACAACTTAGCTAGATCATGCCCGAGTAAATATAAATCTTGGACTAATCTAGGGTATTCTGGTTTGTTGACTATAGATTGTAATATACAAGTTTATGGGTCAAATGTATTCAAGTCTATTTAGAAGTGCTGGAGATATGTAAGGGGGTTCATGTGCAATACTAGACCAGCAGAAGGCCAAGGTGCTATCTGCAATCATAAGTCTTTGTGGTGGAATCTGAAGCATAAGGGAAAGCCTCTTTCCTTGCTCCAAGGTTTCTCTGCTAGGAAATAGTAAGGGAAGGGTATCAATAAGTTTCAAGATGTGTTGAAGGAGGGCAAGTTGATTCCTTGGGAGAAACTAGCTTCAGAGTTTGGCATCCTGATTTGAAGGGAACTTATGGTATCCTCTCTGCTACTCTCTACACCTTGGGGCAAGTGAATAGGTGTTGTACCCCTGACAAGTACACATTTTAGTTGATGTGGCTAGACAACTCCTAGTTTCATCTTATCAAGTCCAAATTTATCTACCACCTCCTCACCCACAACACTGATATTGCTTCCCATGCTAACCAAAAATGGCACCTAGACTCTCTCATCTTTGAATGGAATAAGTACTTCACCTCCCTATGGACCAAACCTATTGAGCCTAAGATCACTTGTTTTTTGTGGAGACTCCTCCTGCATAAACTTCTTTTTAGGAAACCGAGGGGAGAACCTAATGTTTGTAGTGTTTGTAAACTCCCAGACTCTATTTTCCATGTTTTCTTTGAATGTCTCTTTGTTTCCAAAGTCTAGAAAATGTTTGGTCTTACTTATAACAGTCATTTTAAAAAACTGAATATTATCTCAAAAAGTATCAACAGCAGTAAAGCTTGCAATATTTTTTGGTCTATTCTTTCTTCTATTATTTTTTGGACTATTTGGAAGGCTCGTAATAATGATCTTTTGGCTAGAAAAAGAAGGAATATTATTGGGTCTCTAAAGAGACTCATACACCTTGATGTTTCCCTACAAGTCACAGTTGTCATCAAGATGAAGGAGAGAAAGTTCCTGCAAATCCTAAGAGATGGGAAAGCCACCATAGATAAAAGGGATATTTCTCATGGATATACAACCATGAAACCCAGGGCTAAATTCAATGATAAACTTTCTGAGTTTATTAAGAAAATAAATAAATCTAATCAGGAAGTTCCTACAAAAGGAAGAGTAGTTGTTCCAGAAGCACCTCCTCTCAAATCCTTGAGATTATAGGATACAATTCGGTATCTCTAGACTCCAATGAGTCAGATGCAGACCATGATGAAGCATTTTTTTATCAAATATTATGTCTTGGTTTTTTTTTGATGGTGATAGAATAGTAGATCTCCTTTTGATATAACTCTTACTCAATGCTATTGTGCTAGCTTTAATGGCTCCTCCAGCAGTTTGTAATAACCTGTTACTCTGATATTTCCTATTTTTTTGAACTTATGATATGCAATAGAAAAAATAGAATGGAAAGTAACAGAATTACACATTCATGGAGACTCTCAACTGGTCATTCATCAAGTCAATGATGTGTATCAAACAAAGGATGAAAAGCTCATTCCATACAAGCGAATGGTAGATAATCTAAATAAGTACTTCATCTCTATCACATTTGAATAGATACCAAGAATGGAAAACAAGGAAGTTGACACCATGGAAATATTATCATCTCTACTACAACAACTAGAACATGAGCTATGCTATGAGTTCCTGGTGGAAGAATCATCATTCCCTACCTATGATTGTCCAAAAACTCGCATGATCTGTACTCTTGTTGGTCATGATTCCTCGCATTACAAGACTATCTATTCCTACCTTAGTGACCAATTCATTCCTGGTGCCCTTAACCATCACAAAAAATGATACCTTATCTGAAATGTGTCACGATATGTCATCATTGGTAATGATCTATACAAACAAAGTCTAGATAGTACAATCCTTAGATGTTTAGAATGAGAAGAGTTGAAAAGCGCATTAGAGGAAGTCCACAAAGGTATTTGTGGGTCACATTCCAATGGTTTTACATTAGCTCAAAAACTCATTAGGGTGGGGTACTACTGGCCAGATATGGAAAAAGCAGCCATGAAATATTCTAAGAACTATAAGAAATGTCAGGTCCATGGTAACTTAATTCACGCACCCGGTAGAGATATGATTCCATTTACAACACAATGGCATTTTCAGAAATTACCATTTGACTTGATAGGATCCATATATTCACATTCATCAAATAGTCATACCCATATAATCATAGCAATAGATTAATTCACAAAATGGGTTGAAGTAGTTCCTTTGAAACAAGCCACCAGAAAACACATTTCTATGTTCATCCTAAATTATATTATTTGTCGGTATGGTATCCCACACTCTATCATCACTAATAAGTATGGAGGCTAATTCAAAAACAAGGACCTAGATTCCTTATATTCCAAATTTAAGATCATTCAGCATTGGTCTATTGTCCACAGGGAAATGGACAAGCTGAAACCTCCAATAAGAACTTACTAAAATTCTTGCACCGCACAATCAACAAAATAGGGAGAGATTGGGATATGATGATAAATCCATCTCATTGGGCTTATAGAACAAGTATAAGAACTCCCACTAGGGCTACACCTTTCAAATTAGTATATGGGACTAAAGAAGTACTGCCTATAGAAGTTGAAATCCCATCTCTTAGAATCAGAATGCATAGTCTAGTAACTGATGATGATTACAGAGTGTCTAGGTTGCAAGAACTTGAATTACTAGATTAGCGCAAGCAAGTTGTGTATGATCATCTCAAAGTATATCAGAAATGAATATCTAGAGGCTACAACAAGAAAGTTAGACACAGATAATTTTAGGTCGGTGATCTAGTCTTGAGAGAGAACACTAAAAATCAAATCCATCAAGAGCGCAAAGGGAAGTTTGAACCCAACTGGTTGGGTCCCTTTATTGTCACTAATTCTTTTGGCTCTGGACCCTATCAACTCTCAATGATTGAAGGAGAACAGCTTTGAGAAATGATCAACGTCCTTCATCTAAAGAAATTCTATGCCTAGACATGCAACATGGGGAAAATGTCCTAAAAAAGAAAATAAAAACAAGAAAAAATCCTTTAAAAAATGGTCATCCTGATGAAAACTTAGAAATAGGTGCCTTGATGGTACGGAAAAAAAAATCAAAAATGGAAAAATACAAAAAAATTCAAAAATACAAAAGTTCAAAAAAAGAAGAAAAAAGAAAAAGTGCCTTGGTGAAAACCTGGTAAACAGACGCCTTGGTAGCAAAAATAGAATCTCTACCAAGATGGTTGAAACCTAGCAAATGGATGCCACTTGTACAAAACACTCCCTCTATCAAAGCAATCTTGTTAATTTCCCAATTTTCTATCCTATTTTAGTTTGTATATATCTCGCAATTCAATAAAGTTGGTATGTGCACCAAGCAACAAAAGTCTAAATCCAATCAATGTTTCCAACTTAGGGTCATTCCTAGTCATATCCTATGGTCCTCATTACCTCAGATGACTCATATCCAAGTCAGTATCCTTCAGTACTTTATCTGAGTCAGTTCTTTTGTCTCCCTACTAGTCAAGGATTTTTGCAACTAACAACAACACAAACAAACACATCACTGCTATGAACAAAACAATCTCTAATATATGTTGAAATATTTTTGGTATGTTGATAGTTTCACATGAGATTTTTGTATAGTATGTCCCTTGAGATAATTAATGATGTCCTTCATGGATCTAAAATAGCAAGGATGGGAGCATAATATTTATTTGTTTTCTACTTTTGAGTGATTTCTTACTCCTATGAAATGATACATTGCCCAAGGATGTGAACGATAAAGGGTCACTATGGGTAATTCACATTAGAGAGAGGATGAACTCCCACTTCTTGGTGTTTTTGTATACAAGGCACATACAGGTCATCACAACATTCATGCTTTGATGCTTATATAATTTTCTAAATCAAAATGGATATGATATTTAAGTCATCCTGGCTCTTGTGCCTTAGTGCTTATATATAATCCAACAAATCGGACTACAAGTCAATATTCATATGTTCATGGTTGCCCAACTAGTGAACATTGTATTGACATTCAATTTTACCTAAAATATTCAGTGATGAAAAAGGTCGACAAAATATCAGTGACTAAGTCCTAGGTTGCATTGCATTTGTGTTTTGTATGGTGTCTGGTTGCATATCTTTCATGATTTGAATTCAAAAAATCATTTAATGTTCTCAATTTTGTACTTAACACATCAAAAGTATGAGGGTCATGTGAGGGTCTCTTCAACTGACAAGCAAGCAATCATCATCTTGAGTTAAACATCCTTTTTGACAATGACTGAGTACTTGAATTCTTCATGTACTTGCAAAAACATCATGTGAATCGCTACATTTACATTTGCATAATCATTTCATCCATCCACTACATACATAAATTTGCATCAATAACCATAATAAGGAACTGGATTTTCATAATTCATACACCATTCATCATTACATCCATATTACATAACCAAACATACATTAAAAGAGAAAATTAAATATTCCATATATTTGCATCACATGATGAACAACATCATAATTAAAACAACAAGTGTCATGAAGTCAAACCAAAAGATCTCATATATATATCATGAAATAGTACATGGGGTACATCTCAAAAATCTATAATACAATCGGAGCACAATTTGCATATAATACATCAAGAATGAGATACAATGAGTTATAAATACAACAAAATGGTCAAAAATCAGAGGCAACGGTCATATCATCTCTCTACCTGATCCTCAATAGCAGGTGTCACTCCTCCTTCGGCTGGGACCTCAGGTGGTGAATCCACTCTCGGTGACCTCGCTCCCTCAAAGCCTAGCATGTACTAGGAGTAGGAAGTAACTCTCTGGCCTGGAGGAACAACCAAAAAGTATGCTGACACATAATATTCCACCATGCTAGTCTAGTGCATGACCTCCTCTCTCAGGGTATGAGTCTCTACCTAGGACTCCCATAGTTGTATGTCTCACTCCACCAATCTAATCTCCAGAGAAAGTCTCTGGGCTCTAAGATCCCTTATCTCATGGCAAAGATGGTGTATAACATCCTATGGAGTATGTCTCAACCCCTGGTTTGACTCCTCTTATACATCCTCTCCACCCACCACCTCATCTCCTCTGGCACCTCTCCCGTCACCTTTTGACATCTCACATCAGCCCCTAGATCAAAATCAAGCACATCCTCAGCCTCACTCATGGTAACATCCCAATTTTCTCCCAACACCTCATCTACTACTATTGTGCTACCAATGTCACCTAGTGATCCACCATCACCCTTGGTGTACTTGTGTTGCAAAACTATGTGCCTAACCAGTAGAACTGCTCATCACCTAGGGGCAGGTTTAACATTAGGTTCCTATTGTGCTAGGGCACCCACTGCTCTCTACATCGGAGGTATCTATTGTGCCACTAGAATATATACATCTCTCCTCCTCTGACCCCTACCATGAGGAGCACCTATAACATCCTCTGCCTCCTCCATAGTCAGGATAGGCTCTGTGGGATTTGAAAATATAAGAAATGGGTGCTCTACCAAGTGTTCCATGTAGGCATTTGTGACCCCTACATTTGGAACCTTCACCCTATAATCCCAATCGTGGCTCTATAGCCCGTTGTACTCCTGCATGCATATAGCATAGGATAGTCGTGGATCCCAGCCTAACCCCATCTCATCGACCTATCAGGTATAAAAGGAAAACTCATGAGGGACATACTGCACGAGGTCATACTATCTCCATACCCTGGTAATCAAAAACCTCTCCAGAATTTTGGTCGATCGACCAATCATTGTGTGGCTCTGACAGAAATAATCCATTTGTGCCCTACTCGCGGGCCATGCCTCCACCTATAAGTATGGTCATCATACACGACCCTCATATCATCAAGCACTCATCTCTAGTACTTGGTCTGTCTCATCTTGGCTTGGGTGATGTAGCCTGTGTATCTATAAATAAGAGGTTATTGTGGTTGCCTCTCATCCCTGCATATGGGCCTAAAAATAGGAATGTGCTCTCACGCCCAGATCTATAAGACTATCGCACCACTAGTGAAGATCTTACCCTAATGGTAAATAGCCTCGTGCATCTCAAAGAATGTATGTGCCAATAGGCACTATCCCCACCCAAACTCTATAGGCTGAGTCATAAGATGATGCATCATCAATGCCCAACCCATGAGGAAACTGTTCTGCTGACGGTCGGACATGATCACTCCTATCATACTAGCTATAATGCACTCTAATATTTGTGTTTGTATGTATCTCTATACAAGTGCCTCCCAGGGGATCTGTTGTGTAATATGCTCATCAACACCAAATATAGTGTGAAATACCTGCAACCCTTTGTTCACTAAGTTAATGTAATCAAGGCGGGGGCCATGGAAGGGTATCCTAAGGATGCAGTTTAGATCCTTGAGTGTGATCATAATCTCCCATGTTGGAAGATGGAAGGTGTGCATCACATAATGAAATCTCTCTTTTAATGATGTGATCAAACCATGATTTTCCCTGATCTTGGGTAAACCTATCAATTTCTCAAACCCGCAAGTGGCTAGATGCACTTTGAGGGATCCGAAAGTGAAATACACAGCCTCTGTGTGGTTGGGTGTGAAACTCTGACATGTATATCGAGATACCTAACCTGCAAACATAGAAAGCAAGAGAAATATCAGTAACATGATCCAAATCAACGTGAAATGCATGCAAATCGACAAACTGAACAAATTTAAAAGGTGCATTAAAAGCCATTAAATCTAGCTGAGCAATCAAAAACTTCAAAAAAATGTGTTAACTACCCTAAAAATGCTCACTATTTTTCATACGACAATTCAGGAAATTAAAACTAGTGTCAAGTGTCATACGACACTATACAAAGCACCCATATGATAATTGCTCTAAAATGACACTACAGAGGTTATCGTATGACAACTGTGGGATGCGAAGAAATGTCATATGAAAGATGGGTGTCTCCCATACGACACCATATGCAAACACACACGACATTCTACATGAACTTGGATTTTCGTACGACAAACTATGAATGAAAAATAAAAAATGACAAAACATGGCTAAAAATCTTAAAAATCAAATAAACATGTGCTAAATTCAATGCAAAGAGGTGTTCAAAGGTCCACTTACTAGGCTCCCATACTGTCGGGGTCTATGAAACTGACAAGATCATTTGAATCGATGTGAAGATGCGGGGACCACCATTTTATCTCTTAGAGGGCTCCACAAGTCTTCAAAGTCAAACGGCACAAATGATTTGAAAATGACCCCTTTTGGCCTTATATAGGTTTTGACCTAATTTTTCAAAGTGTTCTGATTAGTGTGAAAATAGCACCCCTAGCTAATTTCGACGTTCTAAATCCATTTTTGGGATCAAAATCAAAATTTGAGATCGTTTCACTTGTCAAAAACATGATTTAAAATTTTGGACCCAAGACGACTGACTACTTGCATAATTGACCTTCATAACATCACAGGAATCCAGAACTCAACCTATTTGATCATTTAACATCAAACTCTCAAAATTTCAACCTGGTCAACCATGGTTAACCCATGGTCAAACTTGGTCAATCGAACCTCTAAATGATGCAGAACGCATCCCTCAATGTGTACAACTACTTTTACAATCGATCACATTGCTTTATATCAATTCAAATTGGTTTTCTTGCCAAATTTCAATTTTAATCCAGAAGGGGGCATGGTATTACACATCATTAATCAAATCTATCATTCAAATTTGTCAATCAAATCTTCTTCAACAATCAAGACAACAACTAAGTCTAATTGCTAACTTACCAAAGTCCTTGTTGCTTGGGGCATATTAGTTTCATCGAAATCCATATCAATCAAGTATTCTCTTAATCTTGTAAACTATATCAACTCTTTGTAACAATTGGTTCAGATGTGTTATTTCCTTGATTCTTTGTAACTGAAGGGTTCAAAGTTGGTATCCTTTTGATTCCTTTGGACAAGCAAGTTTGGAGTCAAGATATTCACTTCCTCATAATCATAGGTTCAAAATTAGGCATTTTATCACTTCTTCGTAATCACACGTTCAGAGTTTCTATTATTGACATCATCTTTGATTCGTAATCAACATCTTCAATCTCTTAGTTGATTTCTATCTTGGAATCGGTTAATCAAACTAGGATCAGTTTCTCCATCACATAACTGAGTTTGGATCTCATCGAACAGATTTATCTTTGAACCACTATGCTTCGCACAGTAATTCAAAGAGGGGCAAAATGTAATACCCCAAAAATGGGCTTCAATACCGTTAACCTCCTACATCGAAAAATTGATCGAAATCGACCCTAAAGTCCTAACCCAAGACACATATGCACATCAAGTTATCAAAAACCCTAATCGATCCTATCACAAATCTGCATCGAGGAATATTCCTAATCTATCCTAATTATCCCTAATTAAATATTATTTAGCGATAAATGATTTTATATTATTTATCCTAAGTGAAATTGACTGCATATATTAAATATTTAATTAATTAAATTTTATTTAGCCACTTAATTATTTTAATTAGATTTAATTAAATTATTCTTAAAATAATATTATTTATTTGATAATTAATCAAAAATTCTAAAAATAATTGATTGAATATTTATTTAATCGATTAATTTGAATTGTCAAATTGATAATATAATTTTGGATAAAGTTTGATTAAATAATTGATTAACCCATAAATTAGTTATTTTTAATTAAATCAAGTGAGTTGAGAATAAAATACATGGAAATTAAATAAACTCACAATTATCTATGCAAAATTCAAAAGATCAGTTAAACTCAAAATCAACTCTTGAACTCATTTTGTTAAGTTTCTAAACTCAACATGTGATTGTGAGTTAAAAGTAGATTGGAGTGATCTCAACTTCCAATTATGAGTTAAAAATCTTATTTGCATGATTTTCACAATATAACTATTTCTAATTCCCTAATTACTTGCAATTCGAGTCAGTCAAGGAGTGATTTTTGGTTTTTCCATGAGTTCTCAAACCTAGATTTCTATACAAACGACCCTTGGTCCTTCACAAATCAATGTGCAATCTTGAGAACAACAACGCTATATTGTCGAGTTCTTGAGAGATTGTGCCAATTTTGAGATCAATTGCTATCATTTATTTTCTAGTTTTTGCATTCATAGATTAGTTTCATTTTCATTTTTTCAAACTTAGATCATTTTTCATCTAGATTAATTGTTATTGCATTGAAAATCACAAAAATATAGCTTAATCTTGCATTCATTTCAATCATTTTTTGCATTTTAAATCCTTCATTTAGACGTTTCATTGTCACTGATCTTAGTCAAATCTGAGAATACCATACTCATGTCTTCTAGAAGGCATTAGATCACCTGATTGATGATATATCCATTAATTGCTTATTTGTTTATCATTAATCTGTAATATTTTATTGAAGTGTTGTGTCTTCTGAACAAGTACAATTTTCACACACACAATACTAATAAAATGGTTCTAATAAGAGTCATGAGGTCTAGTCTCTTGCCAACCCACGTGGTATCAAAGGACATGTCGTGCCAACTTCACCATTCACATTAAAAAGTTTACCAAGCATGCTACAATTTATAGGAGGTGCTATACTTTATTCTACAACCTAAAAAAGATGATTCCAACAAGACAAAAATAAATCATCTAAAATAAATAATTAATGACATCCTTTTTATTCTAACATTAAAAAACTAAAGGAATCATAAAAAAAATAAAGACAATTGATTCCATTAAAATGATTAATTAATTGACTGAATAATATTATACTTCAAGGTCAAAAAGTGTGTGAAGAGTTGTGGTTGTTATAGAAGAAAGGTATTTAAGAGAGATCAAGCAAGGAGGAGCATCATTGAATTTTTTTATTTTTCTCCTTGTAGAACACGGAACTATATTTCAATTATTTTGAAGATAAAACCCTTTGTTGCCTGATTTTCAGTCACCTATCATTTTTCCATGTGAAGTTGGTCGAGTCTAGGTCTAAGTCTTGCTTAGGTAGGCTTTCTTTGCCAGGTTTCCCTATTATTGCTTTCCTTCTTTGAACCGGGTGGGCTTTTCTGCAAGATCTTGTAACATTGGGTAGGTTATAGACCCCATCCTAGCAAAGAAGATGTGCTCTATTGATAATCTTGTATATCAAGATGGATGGTGTTTGTTCTTTCAGAAGAATCAAGAGGAAACTTTTTCTGTATGGAGAGTGCTAGAATTGCCGACTCGTCTGATGATATTATCAGTAGCAAAGGGTGGACAGTCATGGAGTTGATGGTATTAAAAATCTTCCTGTCATGTTTTAGAACCTATGGCAGAAACAATATAACAGGCACCGAGTTCACGTGCATGTGTCCTGCGCGTTATCCAGATGCATATCAGAATTGCCTAAGTCTTTACGAGCTCAGCGCAAGAAACGGCAGGTAATCTGGTTCGATAATCATGAAGTTTCAGGGTGGCGGAGATACGATAACCTAAATTTTGCATCTACGGTTCCCGTTATTCCTCAAAAATACTGAAGACTCATACAGGGTTTGCAGAGATCTTGCCATCTGTCAAATCTTTTCTCTCGCGGGCCCGGTCCCATTCTTCAAAAGTTAAACATCGATCCAATCTGATGGTTATCGCATTACCTCGATCCTAAGATACAAATGAGTTAACATCACAGTGTTGTGATGGCCGTTCGATCTCCTTGTTTGAAAGACTGTCTTGATGTCAGAGGCTGGGCCTACCTTTGCTGATTTGGAGGACGCCTAGAATCCATGTGTACCAATGAAGATGCAGTCGCATGATCGCAAGGAATAAAATAATGGTATGCGATCATGTGACAATGTAATTGAGGATGCGACAATGAGGTTGCTGGGCCCCGCAAACGTCAGCAAGCCAGAACATCTTAAGATTCCAAATCGACGGACGGCGCATGATCTTATGGAATCTTGTAAGCTCTTATGATCATGCGACTACCGTCCGATCTGCCAAGTGTGAAGAAGTATAAAGGGGTCCACTACAGGAAATCTACGGCTGGTGCATGATCGCAAGGAATATTCTTCCTTCTTGCGATCATGCGACCACCGTCCGATGAGAATATTGTCAAGGAGGCCAGAGACTTAAGGAAATCAAATGAGATGGCGACGCGTGTCAAGCATACAATAAAAGGATTAAAACTTATGATTTTAAGGATCTCGGCGGTGCTTGAACATTATAATAAAAGGTGACGGAAGAGAATTGAAAAGAAATAAACGTCGATTTCTTTTTCAAGTCGACTGTCGTGGTAAAACAGAAAGCATCTGTCACGGAGTATGTCGAAGGAAGAACAGAGAAAGAGATTGCATGATAACAGATGGTAAAGTTCTTGCCGATAGATGGTATCTGTTCACATTCTCAGGACAAATCAAAGTTAAGTGACTCCGGAAGCCCAATGAACTCTGGCTTGACAGGTGTTGATCGAGGGGTTGAGATATCATGATCGTCTTCCATACCCTCTCATTGAAGATATTCCTGCTTAGTGTATAGTCTGTTTGTATTCGTGGAAGCTGGAAGGTCATGAGTTCTGATGAACTCTATGTATTGTGAAGTCTATAAATACTGGGAGGAAACTCATTGTAAAGGTCAGAAAACTGGATATTTGAGCAAAGTAATTCCATTTACTATAGCAAGGTTTCTGGTTTTGTTGTTCCACTGGTAGTCAATCATATGCATTTGAATAGAAAGGATAGTTATGTATGAAGCTGTGATTACGTCTTGAATTCCATTTCATGTCTGTGGTTGCAGTAAGTGATTCCATTTACTTGTCATATGTGATTCTTCTCCTATTCATCCTATTAGTTAAATAGTTGCATACTGGATAGAAAGTACAGTGGTGTGTAGAGCTGTGATGTATGTGTGGATTCCATTTCATGACAGAAGTTGCAGTTAAAACAATTCTATTTGTCTCCTATGCATGATTCTGCTCCTGTTCTCTTGGTTAAACTTTGCATGGTTAAAATAGGTAGATTAGAGTTAGAAGATAATAAGCATAAATCCTTGCCTGAATTGTTTGTGCCTACAAGCAATTTGGTTAAAACACATCAGAGACAACCTGGTGATCAAGATAAAAACACATTCATTGTATATCATACATAATTAGGGAGCTGTACCTATCAATTCAGAGGGCAGTGATAGAAGACGTACACTGACCCAATTGTTGGTGACATCCTTTTGTTCTCTCCCATTGGGTAATTTAAGAGTCAAAGATTAGAAATCTTGAAGAGGACAAACTGTTAACCAACAGTTTTTGGTGACTCTACTAGGGACACTTAGAAAGAAAATATATCAATAAGTTCCTCATAATCTAAGACATCCTGGATTCCAGATTTACCAGGAGTGCGAAGCAAAAGGGAAAGGTTGACCCAGTGTACGAAGAACTTAAAGAAGTCAATTTCCCTATTCTTGAAAATACTTACAGGAAAGGAAGGACTAAGTCAAGAAGAGAAGTTGGAGATAACAAGCCTAAAGATTTTCAATTGTCTTCTGTAGTACCTTTCAGAATAAGAAGAAGCAAATCTTCTTCACCTCCTGTTGATAGGATTCCTATTTCTACCACTTGCAATTCATTGTTATTGCACGGTATTGCACTTCCCCTCTCGGTTTCAATACAAGTAGTTACACAAAATACAAGTCTAGCAACTATGGCTGTTCCTTGGGGAAATGCTATTGGACCATTGAATCTTGCAGCAAATCATGACTTGCCAAAGGCCTCCAGAAAGAACTTTCCCAGATTCAATGGTGATGGTTTGGTATCTGCAGAACAACATCTAAGTGCCTTTCTTAAAGCTTGTAGTGTGGTGAACCCTCAGCATGATGATGTTGCAGTCAAAATGTTTGTAGACACACTGGTGGGTGATGCAGCAGATTGGTTTCAAGATTTACCTGCAGGTTGTATCACTGGTTGGAATGACATGAGGCAGAAATTTGAAGAAAGGTATAAGAGTGCTGAGGATGCTCAAAGTTTGTTATTACAACTAACTCAAATTAAGAAAGAATCATCCATCTCTATGAGAGATGTTAATGCTAAATTCAATAAACTTATTAAAAGGATACCAACTGCTAGTGCTCCAACAGGAGACAATCAGAAAACTTTCTATATCGGTTCTATGCCTCCTGAACTTGGTTATCAACTAAGAAGGGCTAATGTGGCTACTTTACAAGCTGCACAAACTCTTGCAGTAGAGATGGAAGATGACATGATAGCCTCTGGGAAATGGAAGAAAGAGTATCATACTGGATCTTTAAGCAATGTAACAAGTACTTCAAACAGTACTGAGGCCATGTTACAAAGATTGTCCAATGAGATGATTGCATTAAAGAAATAGGTTGCAAGACCAACTCATTCATTATATTAGCCTTACCGAGAAGGACCAAGGTATCAAAGCGGGAACAAGAACTTACAGCTTCCTCCTACTCAGCAAAGATTAGCTATTGAAGCTCCTCCTAAAGGTCAGACTTATTGAGCTTTTCACCTCAGAGCAGATCATGATGGTGATACCTGTGAAGACATGATCCGGCATTTACAAATGAAAGGAGAAGAAGTGCAAAGAATTGAATATCCAGAAGATGATGATGATCATGCTCCTCATGGAGACTCCGTAAATTTGTATTGTGAGTATGAATCAGATTCAGAAAATGGAGGAAATTGTTTTGCCACCTTGGAAGGACCTCAGCTGACTGTGATGACTAGAGGTCAGAAAAATAAAAGTCAAGTTCCCAATGCTACTTCTATCAAGAATCAAGTTCCTCCCCACAAGGTAGCTAAGAATGATAACCCAGCGTCAAGTTCTTCACAAAAGGAACAAAAAGATAAGTTTCCTCATTCCTTTGATATTATTCAATTTTGTGAAGAAACTAAAATTCAAATATCTACTATGGATTATTTGAGATCACACTCTGATCAATTCCAAAGGTTGATAGATCATTGTAAAAGTGGAGAAAACATTCATATCAATTCCAATGTCAGTGATAAAAGGTGAGTTAATGCTAATGAAGGGAATTCAATTGATGATGATTTCGCAATTCCTATGCTGTTTCAAGAAGAAGAACCTGTGATCCATGCTACTTGTTCATATTTGAAACTAGAGCCTTTTTATGTGTCTCTTTTTATTAATGGCAATAGACTAAGTAATTGCATCATAGACTCTAGAGCTTCAGATAATGTAATGCCTGCGTCAGTTGCAAAAGCTCTAGGGCTACCCCTAACCAAAGTCTTTGGAAAGTGCTATTCAATGGATGCCAAGAAAGTACCTTTGATAGGTCAGATCAAGGATGCACAAGTTGCTTTGGTTGCATATCCTTCCAAGAGATTAAAGCTTACAATTCTTGTTGCTGACATTCCTGAAAGCTATGGTATGTTTCTTAGTAGAAGTTTCTGCAAGGACTTGGGAGGAGAGATTAAACTTGATTGGTCATTTGCTTACATCCAAGTTGGGAATAAGAAAGTAAAGCTTGAACCTGAAGGTAAGGCTAAATTTACTGTTTTGAAATCAGATGATCCTAAATCTCAGATCTTATATCAAGAAATGCAATTTGGTAATTACATGTTAACATATGATGGACCTAATGCTCAAGAAGAGACGGTAAAGGCAGATTCACAACAACTGTGGACAATGCAGTTTGATGGTAGTTGTGCTAAGGCAGGCTCAGGAGCAGGAGTAGTCTTAATTGCACCTGATGAAGAAATCACACATCTGGCCTACAAGTTGAATTTTAAGAACACTAATAACACTGCAGAGTATGAAGCTCTTCTCCTTGGAATGGAAGTTGCAAAACAAAAAGGAGTAAAGTTACTTAAGGTACAAGGTGATGCTGAGCTTGTGGTAAAGCAGGTGAGAAATTTATATTCTGTAAAAAATAACAGATTAAGGAATTACAGAAATAAAGTATGGGATGAGATGGAAAATTTTGATGCATTCTCAATAAACTCAGTTCCTAGAGACCAGAATTCAAAAGCTGATTCATTAGCTATCTCTGCCTCATTATTGTTACCTCATCCTGAATTTAAAGATCAGATATATAGGATGGAAGTTCTTTTTAGGTCAAAGGTACCTGATAATGAAGAATCATGGCAAGTCTTTGATAATGACAA
Organism: Chamaecyparis obtusa; assembly: GCA_027943335.1. NCBI lineage: Eukaryota > Viridiplantae > Streptophyta > Pinopsida > Cupressales > Cupressaceae > Chamaecyparis > Chamaecyparis obtusa. The sequence goes on from BSBK01005480.1 coordinate 153,211, forward strand.
ACATATTCAGCAGTTCCTAGAAGGATCGGGCCCTTTTGTCAATATGTGCTTTGAAGATGGTAAAGATGAGCAGTCACTGATTGAGGAGGAAGAATCAGAAGAAGAAATCATTCAATTAAAAGGTAATAAGATCCCTTCTCATTTTGTATCTTTAGAAAAGCTTTTTGACAAACATGATGCTTACGTTAAGGAAGAAAGGAGTGAAAAAGAAAAGACTTGTGGAGAGTATGATGGAATCAATATAGAGACTAATGATTGTCCAAAAATGATTAATATTGGAAAGTGTTGTTCCATTGAAGAAAGGGGTAAGATCAAAGAGTTATTAGTGGAATTTCAAGATGTTTTTGCTTGGGACTATGAGGGTCTTAAAAATTTCATGGATGGAGATTTTAGGCACACAATCCCTCTAAAGGCTGGGGTAGTTCCTGTCAAACAGAAACAAAGAAACTATAACCCTTTGATAGAAGGAGCAATTTTTAAGGAGATTGATAAGATGTTAAAAGAAAAAATCATATATCCTATTCATCACTCCACCTGGATTGCAAATATCATCCCTGTGAGGAAGAAGAATGGAGAGATAAGGATTTGTGTAGATTTCAGAAATCTAAATCAGGCTTCCCTCAAAGATAACTATGCATTGCCAAACATGGACCATTTATTACAGATTGTTGCAGGTTCAGGAATGATGTCTATGTTGGATGGGTTTTCAGGTTATAACCAAATCCAAGTGGATGAATCATACAAGTACAAGACAGATTTTACAACACCATGGGGTACTTTTGCTTATAATAGAATGTCTTTTGGATTGATTTTCGCAAGTGCAACATTTCAGAGAGCAATGGATCTGTCTTTTGGTGATCTTAAAAATAAGATTATTGTGATGTACCTTGATGATCTAACTATTTTCTCTAGGCAGAGAAAAGATCACATAAGAGATCTTGCCAGAGTCCTGCAGAGGTGTAGAGACCAAGGTATTTCTTTAAATCCAAAGAAATCTGTATTTTTTGTTACTGAAGGTAAACTTCTTGGACACATTGTTTCTCAAGAAGGAGTTAAGATTGATCCTGATAGAGTTAGAGCTATTCAGCAGTTAAGTTTACCTTTAAGTAAAGCTGGAATTAAATCTTTCTTTGGACAAGTTAACTTTTTAAGAAGATTTGTACCTGATTTTTCTGAAACTGTGAAAAGTATAGTTGATATGATGAAGGGAAATCAATTTTTCAAATGGACTGATGATGGTAAGAAATCTTTTGAAGACATAAAAAATGCAATTGCTAATGCTCATGTTTTAGTTCACCCTGATTATACAAAAGAATTCATTTTATACTGTTATGCATCACAACACACCATGTCTGCAATACTGATGCAAGAAAACAAGGAGGGGATACAAGCTCCAATTGCTTTCATGAGTATACCCTTGAAGAGCCATGAGTTGAAGTATTCCCAAATGGAAAAACATGCTTATACTGTGGTAAGAGCATTGAAAAATTTCAGATTTTATGTTCTTCACTCACATTCAGTTGTTTATGTGCCTGATGCAACAGTAAAAAGCATTTTGACTCAACAAGAAGTTGGTTGTAATAATAGAGGAGCTTGGATTACCAAAGTTCAAGAGTATGACACTGATATTAGGCCAACTAAATTGGTGAGGGGGAATGCACTTTGTAAAGCCATAGCAGAAGGTCAGCCAGATGAGAAGAGTGATCATAAGGTGTTGATGGTGAGTTTACAAGATCCTTGGTTTTCAAACATTGCTTATTTCCTGACATACGGTGAGTGTCCAGAGGGATTAACAGAAAAACAGAAGAGAGATCTGAGAAACAAAGCCCTCACGTATGTTATTTATGATGATGTTTTGTACAAAAGAGCAATAGATGGTACTTTCCTTAGGTGTGTGGATAAAGAGCAGCAAATGCAGTTGTTGAAAACTTTTCATGATGAGGCATGTGGAGGACATTTCTCTTCTACTGTTACAGCATTCAAGATCCTAAGGCAATGCTACTATTGGCCAAGAATGTTTAAAGATGCATATAAATGGGTAGCAAAATGTGAAAAATGTAAGCTATTTTCTGGTAAACCTCAATTGGCAGCTCTACCATTGAAACCAATTGTAATTGATGCTCCTTTTCAGCAGTGGGGTCTAGATTTTATTGGTCCCCTAAATCCTCCTTCAATTCAAGGTCATTCTTACATTTTGACTGCTACAGACTATTTTAGTAAATGGGTGGAAGCTAAGTCTATGAAGAGGACCACTTCTGATGCAGTTTGTGAGTTTATATAAGAACAAATTTTAGTTAGGTTTGGAATACCTACAAAATTGGTTATGGATAATGCTTCGTATTTCTCATCATCTGAAATTGTTTCTTTTTGTCATGATTATGGGATTCTGGTAGGTCATTCATCAGATTACTTTCCCCAAGGGAATGGGCAAGCAGAATCAAGTAATAAGAATTTGATTAATATAATGAAGAAGTTAGTTGATGGCAATCAGAGGAATTGGCATAGGAAATTATATGATGCTTTATGGGCAGACAGGACTACACCTAAAAGAGCCATAGGTATATCTCCTTTTGAACTAGTTTATGGGGTTGAAGCAAATCTGCCTTTACCTTTAGAGCTTGCTGCATGTAAATTGAAAACGGTAATTGAAGATGATGTTTTCAAAGATGGTTTAGAGAGAAGAATCCTATACTTGACCAAACTGCAAGAAGAGAGAGAAGAAATGGTTGACAGAATAACTGCACATCAAAACCGAGTCAAGAAGTTGTTTGACAAAAGAGCTAGACCGAGGAAATTTATGGAAGGTGATATGGTGCTGTTGTGGGACAAGAGACATGAACCTAAAGGAATGCATTCTAAGTTTCAATCCTTATGGAAAGGCCCATTCTAGATTGTGCAAGCAAATCAGAATAATTCATTCAGGTTGGCATACCCTTCCGGAGAATCCCTACCATGTTCCTATAATGGGCAGGATTTGAAGTTGTATCAAATGCATAATTGAGAAGCAGGTAATCCCTGCATAGTGGTTAGTTAGGTAGGTTTTCTTTCCCTGTTGTAGCCTAGTTGTTTTTCCTTCTGCTCTGTGTAGTTTTGGCTTTCTTAAGTTGCCGGCTATTTTGCGAAACCAAAGATTGCTAGAGTCCTTTTAAGCATGGTAATGCTTAAATCCCCAGTCGGAGCCAGCTGTTGCCTGATTTTCAGTCACCCGTCATTTTTCCATGTGAAGTTGGTTGAGTCTAGGTCTAAGTCTTGCTTAGGTAGGCTTTCTTTGCCAGGTTTCCCTATCATTGCTTTCCTTCTTTGAACCGGGTGGGCTTTACTACAAGATCTTGTAACATTGGGTAGGTTATAGACCCCATCCTGGCAAAGAAGATGTGCTCTATTGATAATCTTGTATATCAAGATGGATGGTGTTTGTTCTTTCAGAAGAATCAAGAGGAAACTTTTTCTGTATGGAGAGTGCTAGAATTGCCGACTCATCTGATGATATTATCAGTAGCAAAGGATGGATAGTCATAGAGTTGATGGTATTAAAAATTTTCCTGTCACATTTTAGAACCTATGGCAGAAATAATATAACAGGTGCCGAGTTCACGTGCATGTGTCCTGCGTGTTATCCAGATGCATATTAGAATTGCCTAAGTCTTTACGAGCTCAGCGCAAGAAATGGCAGGTAATCTAGTTTGATAATCATGAAGTTTCAAGGTGGCGGAGATACGATAACCTAAATTTTGCATCTACGGTTCCCGTTATTCCTCAAAAATACTGAAGACTCATACAGGGTTTGCGGAGATCTTGCCATCTGTCAAGTCTTTTCTCTCGCGGGCCCGGTCCCGTTCTTCAGAAGTTAAACGTCAATCCAATTTGATGGTTATCGCATTACCTCGATCCTAAGATGCAAATGAGTTAACATCACGATGTTGCGATGGCCGTCCGATCTCCTTGTTTGAAAGACTATCTTGATGTCAGAGGCTGGGCCTACCTTTGCTGATTTGGAGGACGCCTGGAATCCATGTGTACCAATGAAGATGCAGTCGCATGATCGCAAGGAATAAAATAATGGTATGCGATCATGTGACAATGTAATTGAGGATGCGACAATGAGGTTGCTGGGCCCCGCAAACGTCAGCAAGCCAGAACATCTTAAGATTCCAAATTGACAGACGGCGCATGATCTTATGGAATCTTGTAAGCTCTTACGATCATGCGACTACCGTCGGATCTGCCAAGTGTGAAGAAGTATAAAGGGGTCCACTACAGGAAATCTACGGCTGGCGCATGATCGCAAGGAATATTCTTCCTTCTTGCGATCATGCGACCACCGTCCGATGAGAATATTGTCAAGGAGGCCAGAGACTTAAGGAAATCAAATGAGATGGGGACGCGTGTCAAGCATACAATAAAAGGATTAAAACTTATGATTTTAAGGATCTCGACGGTGCTTGAACATTATAATAAAAGGTGACGGAAGAGAATTGAAAAGAAATAAACGTCGATTTCTTTTTCAAGTCGACTGTCATGGTAAAACAAAAAGCGTCTGTCACAGAGTATGTCGAAGGAAGAACAGAGAAAGAGATTGCATGATAACAGATGGTAAAGTTCTTGCCGATAGATGGCATCTATTCACATTCTCAGGACAAATCAAAGTTAAGTGACTCCGGAAGCCCAATGAACTCTGGCTTGACAGGTGTTGATCGAGGGGTTGAGATATCATGATCGTCTTCCATACCCTCTCATTGAAGATATTCCTGCTTGGTGTATAGTCTGTTTGTATTCGTGGAAGCTGGAAGGTCATGAGTTCTGACGAACTCTATGTATTGTGAAGTCTATAAATACTGGGAGGAAACTCATTGTAAAGGTCGGCAAACTGGATATTTGAGCAAAGTAATTCCATTTACTATAGCAAGGTTTCTGGTTTTGTTGTTCCATTGGTAGTCAATCATATGCATTTGAATAGAAAGGATAGTTATGTATGAAGCTGTGATTACGTCTTGAATTCCATTTCATGTCTATGGTTGCAGTAAGTGATTCCATTTACTTGTCATATGTGATTCTTCTCCTATTCATCCTATTAGTTAAATAGTTGCATACTGGATAGAAAGTACAGTGGTGTGTAGAGCTGTGATGTATGTGTGGATTCCATTTCATGACAGAAGTTGCAGTTAAAACAATTCTATTTGTCTCCTATGCATGATTCTACTCCTGTTCTCTTGGTTAGACTTTGCATGGTTAAAATAGGTAGATTAGAGTTAGAAGATAATAAGCATAAATCCTTGCCTGAATTGTTTGTGCCTACAAGCAATTTGGTTAAAACACATTAGAGACAACCTGGTGATCAAGATAAAAACACATTCATTGTATATCATACATAATTAGGGAGCTGTACCTATCAATTCTAAGGGCAGTGATAGAAGACGTACACTGACCCAATTGTTGGTGACATCCTTTTGTTCTCTCCCATTGGGTAATTTAAGAGTCAAAGATTAGAAATCTTGAAGAGGACAAACTGTTAACCAACACCCTTCTATGTCTGGAATTGAAAGAAAAAAACTAGAATTTCCGAGAGTGATTTCATGCAAAGGTCACTTTTATGAAAACTTGATAATCTTATCTTGAATTAAAGTATTCTAACAATTGGTAGTAATATGTGACAACTTAAGGGAAATTATCAAGCAATTTTTTAGATAGAAAAAAGACATTTCATTGAGATATAAATCACTTTGATATTGGGACTATTTATTAATCACAAGAAATGGCTATTTTAGTCATTTCTATGTCACATTTTTAGAAATATTTGTGAGCATTAAAATTGATATACAATCTAAACTATTAAAAATAATTTATAAATTAATCTCATCAATAAAATAAGGATTTCATATGTATATTTCATTGAATAATATTATTACAATTATGTGCTAAGCTATAATATATTCAAGAAAATTGAGATGTGATATAAAAGTTGAATCTTATCATCTTGTAAGGTTTTCTTCTTATGTGATCAAGTGACAGTGTAAAAAGTGTGATCTAAAGGAAAATAGAAAAAATATCAATTTTCCAAAGAAAAAAGAAATGGAAACCCTTGAGGAAGTTAAAGCCACGGAGACAGAGACAAAGACAAAGACACACACACACACACACACACACACACACACACAGAGTATAACTATTTTTGTCATCTTTAGCTCTCACCTTGATCCCTCTACCTCAAAAATTCTTAGGTTGGGGTCTTTGGGTGTGTTGGGTGCTCCACATCTAGTTGTGGTTTATTTGAGGTATCTTGTTGTTGTTCTTGACACTACTGGTGGAAGGGTCTATGTTGGAATGGTGCTCACAAGGCGCTCTTCTTAGAGACCTAGTATTGGATATGTTAAGGTGGTGAATGAAGGGGTCCCCCCCCCCTCCCCCCACCTCTCTCTATTACTGGTGGATGATTATTTTCTCATGTTACCAAATTTTTTATTAGTATTCCTTCAAAGGATAAATTCCAACCTCTTGCTTGTGCCAAGACATCTCTTGTGGTGGTGTATGGCACAGATGTGGTGGATAATCTAGATTTCTACCAACATTATGGGTTGGTTTTTAGATTTGATGGTTTTTGGAATTCTCTTTCAGATCTGCATCATTGGATAACAAGTTCTTGGAGATCCTTAGTCTCTAGTAACATTGATCTTTTCCCTTGTGAAAAGGGGTTTTGTATTGCTAATTTTTCTTCTTTTGAAGATCGTGATTTGGTGCTAAAAAATCTATGGGTTTGGGGGAATCAATCTCTCTCGAGCAAACCCTAGATAGTCTCCTTTAACCCTCTTACTTAAACCGCTCATTATGTGTCCAGTGTGGGTTGGTCACCTCAAGTATTTTTCATAAAATTCTTTCTTTGAGTCCATCGATAACTCTATTGGGTATTTTTTTCAAGGTCGATGAGACTACAACCATGATGGGCCTTGTTAATTCAAGGAAAACTTCTTATTCAGATTTCAATTTATATATATATATACATGCAATGCTGATTTTATATATATATATATATATATATATATATATATATATATAATCAGCACACTGCTATATATATAATACATATATATAATCAGCATTGCATGTATGTATATATATATATATATATATATATATAGATATATATATATATATATATATATATATATATATATATATATATATATATATATATATATGTCTCTTTAATCTGATCGATGATATATGCTTCAGTATTATGAGTTTCTCTATGAGGCCTCACCCCGACCCATCATAGCATTACTAATTCATTCGCACTTTGATACTTTATGTTTTGATACATTGATACACTTTTCGATTATTTTGACAGAGACTTATGATACTATGGTTTATGATGATGATTATATTATGTGGATTACATTTTGAGGTGGATTAGGACCTAGGACACAATGTTGATTTTGGTTATACATGTTTAGAAATGTGACTTGATGTGAAAGACTTAATCATGAATGGATTTGATTATTAAATGGATTATGTTTTACGAAGTAAGGATAATATGTCATGATGATTTATGGAATTACTATGTTTAAACATTACTGAATGAAAGTTGTAATTAGGAATGGAATTCTGCATATGGATGTATGTTGATAATTATGAATTGTGTATATATATATATATATATATTCATGTGATTTTATTATCTTGGACTACTAATTTCTATTCCATACTATCTTATATTAGAATACTAGAGAGGAATTTCTTTCACAATTTGAGGAAACTATTATGCAACATGAAACCATAGTTTTCAACATGTTTCCTATTCTTTTCACCATTTTCCAACATACATTTTTACAACAATGGAATACAAATTTGTAGCAAAATCAGTATTTTGCTATTACATTTTGCTTTCCCCCCCCCCAAATTTGTAGTATTCCCCCAAGATTATTTTCCTAAGAAGGGGTTAGTATACTAACCCCTAATATAATCTTGTTATTAATAACTAACTCCTATATTAATAAAAGAACTTTATAACATGACTTACTTTTACATTTATATGCTAGTGGACCCCACACCCTTATACTTCTCTCCCCATAAATGGGCGCAGAAAATGAGAAGGCTCATTCAAACACAAATCATATTAAAATACATAAAAACTTTCCTTGCATAACAATTTGGGCCGGGGGGGGGGAGGGGGGACCACCTGCTGGTGTCATCATTTGCTTTGGGCATTGCCCCACCCACCTAAACTTGTGCCATTTCCTTCATCTTCCCATACGTACCTTGCTGCATATATGGTTTAATGCTTGCCTTTTGACTTGTCAATTTGCCCCCCCATACCATGTGAAAACTTCTTGCAAATGGAATGGGGAAATAGCTTGGTGGGCCCCAAACCTCATGCCCTTGGAAATGTGTGCTTTCCTTTGAAGGGGTTTCTTTGAAAGGATTTCCTTGTATTAATTTTTGACAGCCTTGACTTGGATTTGGAGTCTTGTCACCCCACCCACTTGGCAAGTGGGCCATGGGGGAAAGTGGGGTGATGGGATAGGGGATGGGGTTAGTAGGTTAAGATTAGAAGGATAGGTTTACTTTTAAGATTTGACTTGTTCTTTTTAGTTACTAACTTTGCTTATTAGTTATTGATTTTATTTTGTGATTAAAATTTATTGTTAATAAAATTAATTACTAATTAATAGATTTATAGTTATGTGTTTAGATTTAACTAATAATAAATTAACTTGTTAAATTATTAGTTTATTTCATTCATTTGTTAATTAGTTAAAATAAGATTACTAATAAAATTTAGTTGGGTTTATTTTAATTGCTAATATTGTTATTGGCTAATAGGATTATGATTTAATGAATCGATGTGTTTTAATTAATTTAATATATAAGTGGATTATTAGTATGAAATAGAAATGGGTAGTGTAACTAATATGTTTCTAATGTTGAGATAACATTTTGTTCTAGTTAACACTATTAGGTTTATTGTCAAATTATAATTAAAATTCGATTGTTAATGGAGTTATCTCATGAACTAATATCGTAAGATAAACTATCTATTAAGTTGGACAAACCATATTCGAAAGTTATAACCTAGGTATACATATATATTTTGGGTATAGTTTTGATTCGAATAAATTGAATATTTAATGCCCTAGGTTTATGAGGAATTGGAGGGTTAAACATTGTCGAGTAGGTTTTAGCAAAATTGGAGTTATTTTGACAAAGTTTATATTGGCAAAGGAAATCTTAGAATAGGATCTACTTTTCTTTAAAAGTCATAAGACGAGTTCATACTTTATAAACCTATCCTATCGAAACTAAAGGAGAATTAGAAGCACCTAGGTATCTATGGATACCTCCTGAACGGAAGTTTTAAAATGGAATTGTATGCACTAGGGTTCCGCTATTCGAACTCAAAAATTTTCACAATGATGGTTATGAATTTGAATCCACTTGACCCACATTGTTACATTGTCCTCCTAAGGCTTAACACTCCAAAAACTTAATCCTAGGTTGTGACCGGCTTAACCGTAGTCGACTTATCCTTAACCCATGATCGTCACTCTCTAACATCTTACCTTTAAAAAAAATTGTTGCATTTTCATTGACTAATTTTTGGGCATGACATTTGGTATCAGAGCCTAGGTTTCAACATTGGAACCTAAACCCATTACATTTCAACTCACCTAAACTTAAACTATTGTGTGGGATGTCGATTGTCACACGAGCTGGCTGACGAGGCAGGGGTCATAGAGTTGCACATGCTAGTGCAAGATAGGGGGTGGATCACCACCACCACCTCCACCACCTTGGAACCCTAACCAAGATATTATGGATGTCCTTCAAAATTTGACTGGGGTAATTCAGCAGAGGCTACCACCCATAGTTCCCCAGCCAGAGCAGCAGATTCTCGAAAGGGAAGCAAAGATCCCAAGAGGTGGTAAAGCAGTTAACAAAGAGAGGAGTAGGAGCCCTCCACCCAGGCTTGTTGAGGGTCGTGGTGATCATGAGGGTGAGTCAGTTCATCAGCTAGAGGTACCACCCGAGCATGGGATACGAGACAGAGAGAGACCCCTCGAGATATTGGAGATGAGATCCGAGAGTTATTACAACTCTAGCCACCCTTATTTTTAAGATCCACTGACGAGGCAGTAGCAGAGGCCTAGTTACAGAGTTTACAGTGATGCTTTGGATTTCTCCCTTATGGGAGTAACCTAAAGGAATGACTTGTAGTTCATCTCCTACGGGAGAAAGCCTCCACTTGGTGGTAGCAGGAGGAGTCCATTGGTGGAGTGGCTATTGATGCACTCACTTGGGAGTCTTTTTTAGCCCAATTTCGAGAGAGGTATCTCTCTGAGCATTTCAGACAGAGATAGGTAGAGGAGTTTCATGATTTCTAGCAGAGAGGTCTCATAGTGGCCCAGTATGAGAGTCAGTTTCTCGAGTTCCTTCCATATATAGATTATATGAAGGACAAGAAACTGTGTATCCATTGTTTCATCAAGGGACTTAATATGTCTCTTCAGGGTATAGTATGTCTAACCTTTCCTACCACATTCAAAGATACAGTTGAGATGGCACTTGTAGCCGAGGATATCTATACTAAACAGGAGTCCCAGGATCAGTCTCAGCACCGAAACACCTCATCCCAGTAGTTAGGACATCAGAGACCCTCTTGGAAGGGGAAACATAACCATTCAGCAAGATCCTTTAAGGGTCAACAGTCTCAACAACAGGGATCTCAGAAGGATTCTAGACAAAGGCATTCACAGGTTTATCAGGGCTCTAAGCCCAAATAGTGGTAGTCTTAGGGCCCTAAATAGGATCAGAGGACACAAACCCCTCAAACACAGTCAGCTAGGACTCAGTAGTCCTCTAGGGGTGGATATAGTGGTTCCAGTAGGACCGAAGGGTCACAGCAACCTAGGACACAAGGAGTACAGATTCAAACCTGAGGGCCATGTTACACTTGTGATGGTATGGGTCATATAGTGAGAGAGTTCCCACAGGGACAGTCAGCTGGTGATCAGAGAGGGGCTACCTCAGAGCCTACAATTGGAGATATGGGTAGATCCTATAGAGTATTTTTAGCGGTTGATAACCACCAGGCCGAGCATTAGGCCATAGTCATAGAGGCCACAGGTATGATTCAACGTATCAGTGTTTCTATCTTGTTTGATTCAGGAGCCACAAGCTCCTTTATATCTCCATATGTAGTGAAGCATTGCGGGCTGGTGGAAGTTAGACAGGATGTTAGTTGGGAGGTCGAGTTAGCTTCAGGAGCTAGGGTGTCTGTTAGTTCCTTAGTTCATAGTTGCCAGATTCAGATTGGAGACTTAATCATGATGTCTAATCTTCGCATCACCCCTCTAGGATCTTATGATGTAGTCCTTGGCATGGATTGACTATATGCCCACAGTGCCAAGATGGATTGTCGATAGAAGAGGGTTGACTGCATTGATGATTTCTGCTATGCAGCTTAGGTGGTGTGTGCGGAAGGGATGTCATTTATTCACCATCACCATTAGTGATAGAGAGGAGGATTCAGAGGGGGAGCCTTTGCTCGAGGATTATCCCATTCTTTAGGAGTTTGCAGATGTATTTCCTTCTAAGTTGACCGGTATGCCACCACCTAGGGTAGTTGATTTTCATATAGACCTTGTGCCAGGAGTTGATCCCATATCTAGAGCACCTTACAGGATGACCACACATGAGCTCAATGAGCTCAAGGTTCAGTTAGAAGAGATCTTGGAGAAAGGGCATATCCGACCTAGTGTATCACCTTGGGGTGCACCAATGATTTTTGTGAAGAAGAAGGATGGATCACTTAGGTTGTGCATTGATTATCGGTAGATTGAATAAAGTAACAATTAATAACTGATACCCACTCCCCAAGATCGATGATTTGTTTGATTAGTTGCAGGGTGTCTGAGTATTCTTGAAGATAGATCTGAAGTCAGGGTACCATCAGTTGTGGATAGTGGGGAGTGATATCCACAAGACTTCTTTTCATACGAGGTATGGTCACTATGAGTTCACAATGGTGCCATTTGGCCTCACAAATGCTCCAGTTGTGTTCATGAGCCTCATGAACGGAGTGTTCCACACATTCTTGGATAAGTTTATGGTAGTGTTCCTTGATGACATACTGGTATATTCCCGCAATGAGGAGCATGAGGAGCATCTGCGACAGGTTTTGTAGCGCTTGAGAAAGAATCAGTTATATGGAAGCTTGTCAAAATGTGCTTTCTTTAGACCCTAGGTGCATTATCTTGGTCATGTTATATCCAGCAATGGGATCTCTGTAGACCCATCAAAGATTAGGGCCATTATGGATTGGCCAGCACCCACTAGTGTCACTAAGGTCAGGAGTTTTATGGGCTTAGCAAGTTATTACAGACGCTTTGTGGCAGGATTTTCTAGAGTAGCTCATCCCATCACTTCCCTTTAGAGAAAGGGGAAAAAGTATGAATGGACAGAGAAGTGTGAGAGAGCTTTCCAGGAGCTCAAGAGAGCCCTCACTAGTGCACCGATTTTAGCAGTACTAGATCCTTCAGTAGATTTTGTTGTATGTTTAGATGCTTCATTGGATGGTTTAGGAGTAGTCCTTATGCAGGAGGGTCATCCTATAGCTTTTGAATCTAGGAAGCTAAAGACTCATGAGCTTAATTATCCTAATCATGACCTAGAACTCGCAATGGTGGTTCATGCCTTAGTAAGATGGTGATACTTTCTTCTAGGTCACTGATTTGAGCTTCATTCAAATCACCAGAGCGTACAGTATATCTTTACATAGCCCAATCTTAATGCTAGGCAAAGAAGGTGGATGGAGTTCTTATGTGAGTATGATTTTGATGTTCATTACATCAAAGGGAAAGAGAATGTAGTGGCAGATGCCTTGAGTAGGAGGCGACACGAGCTCTCATCTATGACCTCTAGTACAGATTTGAGGGAGTGCATTTTGCATCACTTGCCAGAGGGTGGATTATATGTGGAGGTTTGTCAGTTTATCCATTCTCAAAGACCCCTTGAGTGGAGATTTATAGAGTATTCCTTAGAGTTTGATGGACTTCTACATCACAGGGGACGCATCTATGTACCTTCTTCAGGTGACTTGAGAGAGCTTATTGTGCTAGAGGCTCACAGAGAACCTTATGCAGCTCATCTAGGACTTAAGAAGTTGCATGCCAATCTGAGACATTCGTATCATTTCCCAAGTATGAGATTACAGATTGCCATCATAGTTGCTAGATGTCTAGAGTGCTAGAGGGTGAAGGCAAAGCACAGTCATCCAGGTGGGCTCCTGCAGCCACATGAGATACCAAAGTGGAAGTGGGATACTATCTCAATGGATTTTATAGTTAGTCTCCCTATGTCCTCTCATCGTCATGATGCCATCATGGTGACAGTCAACACATTGACCAAATTCACCCAATTCTCACCCGTTTGTACCACTTTCACCGCGCCGACAGTGGCATAGGTGTTCTTTCGAGACATTGTCAGACTTCATGGCATTCCTCATAAGATTATCTCAGATAGAGATTCACTTTTCACATCCTCTTTTTGGAGAGAGCTTCAGTCAGCCATGGGCACTAGACTAAATTTCAATATGGCATATCATCTTCAAACAGATGGACAGACAAAGAGGGTTAGCCAAGTTAGACGATATGTTACACATGTATGTGATGGACCATCAAGTCAAGTGGGAGGAATACCTACATCTAGTCAAGTTTTCCTATAATAATGAGCATCATTCTTCTATAGGTATGCCGCCCTATTAGGCCTTGTATGGTAGACCATGCAAGACACCACTGAGTTGGGACAGGATCGAGGATAGAGTATCTATTGGACCTAAGTTGGTCAAGGATATTGAGCAACAGGTGGTTTTGATTAGACAGCATCTTAGAGAGGCTCAGGATCGACATAAGAAGTATGTAGATGCGAAGAGGTTTGACCGTGAGTATATGGTTGGAGATAGGGTCTTCTTGAGAGTGCGCCTGCACAAGAGTCCAATCTATTTTGGAAAGGGCTCTAAGTTAGCACCTCGCTTGTTGGACCTTTCGAGATCTTGGAGAGGATAGGACGAGTTTCCTACCGTCTAGCTTTTCCACCCAGCCTGTCATGCATCCACGATGTGTTTCATGTATCTGTGTTATGGAAGTATGTTTATGATGAGTCTCACATTATAGATTGGGATGCCTTGTAGGGGGAGTCGAATGGACAGTTAGCCTTGGAGCCCATTCACATTTTAGCCCAACAAACCCTAGCACTTTGAGGCAGAGAGTTGGACCGAGTTAGGGTCTAGTGGGATTGTTATGACAAGGTCACAACTTCATGGGAGGATGCAGCACAGATGAGATCACAATACCCATACCTTTTTGATGAACTCCAGGAGGAAGTTCATGCCTAGGGGGGAGGATGTGAGGTCTCACCCTGACCCATCATAGCATTACTGATTCATTTGCACTTTAATACTTTATGTTTTGATACATTGATACACTTTTTGATTATTCTGACAGAGGCTTATGATACTATGGTTTACGATGATGATTATATTATGTGGATTACATTTTGAGGTGGATTAGGACCTAGGACACAATGTTGATTTTGGTTATACATGTTTAGAAATGTGACTTGATGTGAAAGACTTAATCATGAATGGATTTGATTATTATATGGATTATGTTTTATGAAGGATAATATGTCATGATGATTTATGGAATTACTATGTTTAAACATTACTGAATGAAAGTTGTAATTAGGAATGGAATTCTGCATATGGATGTATGTTGATAATTATGAATTGTATATGTAGATATGTGTGTGTGTGTGTGTGTGTGTGTGTGTGTGTGTGTGATTTTATTATCTTGGACTACTGATGCTTGATTTTAGTGTGCAGAAAAGAGAACCATGGAATCATTTGGAGAATCAGGGCTAAACATATGTGAATTGAGTAAGCCAAGGTTTAATCCAATAAGGGATTGAAAACCTCATTGTAATGTGACCTTGTTTCAAATGTGATTTGTATGTGTGTTAATAGTTCTAATTCATGTTGTTTAAGACATGTCATTGTAAATGTGATGTGCTTGTGTTGGTGTCACTTGACACTTGTACTGTATATGTGGAGGATGACATGTTAAATTAGGGCTTGGTAAGAACCACCTAACCTCATAAAACATTATATTAGTTCCACTTGCATGTTGATGTCTTGTAGAGATCACATCAAGTTGGAACTCGGATTTGGACTTTAGGGGTACTTTAGAGGGGTCAAAAGTGACCCTAGGGTGTATTTTTTGCTAAAATTAGCTAACCCTAAGTAGGTACCTTGGGTTGGGGGTTAGTTTTTGCCTATGGGAAAGCCTAGAACCTCATTATGGGCCTCCAAAAAGACTACTTTTCAAAAGTGGCGAAAATGGAAGTGGACTCATACATTCTAACTTGCCCCACACACTTTGCCAAACCCACAATTAAGAGGGGAGACAAGAAGACTTGGTTTCATGTCTCATTTAATGCTAGTTTTGGAGTACATTTTAGAAGCCTTTTTAGTGGGATGGGAGAGACTTAGTGGGGTGTTCACCCACTCTCTAACTTTAGAGACAATTAGGGTTGGAAAAGGAAAAAGAGGAAAAGGATAAGGAGCTCTTCTCAACTATCTCTTGCCATTTTCTTGGACAAAGGTTGGTCATTCTTGCCATGGAAGAATGTTTATTGCATTTCAATTTTTTGTTTGTAGGGTATTAAGAAAATGTATGATCTTGTATGCATTGTTTCTTTGTGAATCTTGTTATCTTGTGTTGGGTTGGGGATTGAATTTGAGATTTGTATCTTGCTTTATTCTTCGATTTGGGGAGTTTTGTTCATGGGAGTTTGAGGCATTACTCACCCTTTGGGAAGGGAAGAAGTGGCCATGGGTGAAGGGGTTAGTTGGGCTATCCATTGTAGTGAGAGTCTCTTCTCTTGGAGAAGAGGAAAAAATTCATGGGGTATGGGCTCCATGAAGCCATCTTTGTATTCTTGCATCTTGAGGATGCTAATGACAAAAGCTTCTGTATGAAAAATGGATCATGTAGCCTTGAAAGGCATGGAAATACTCTTGTGATAAATGTAATTTGATTGGCATTCTCCTCCTTGGAAAAGCCCACCTTAACCCTACTTCAATGAATTGGAAAACTCATTTGTAAAGCCTTGGACGGGAGTTATTTGTTGTTGTGCATATATGTGTTGTGAACTTTTTGTTGTGTATACCCATTTAGCCTTGGTTCTCCAAGCTCGGGGGTGGTCTCCTTGAGACCTAGGTTGGGAGGTGAGCTTCCCATGGTTCTCTTTTATTTGTAAGTTTTGGAGCCAAGATGCTTTTGGAAAAAGCTTTGGAGAGTTCTCTATTTTGGTGTGGTCATGTGAAAGCAAGCTATGTTGTGACATTGTTGTAAATTTGTAATGAAGAAAGCTCTCTTTGTTAAGAAAAGCATACTTGTGGATTGTAGAATGTTCTATATCTCTTCATTTGGTTATTATGAAGTTGTATATTGATAATATAATGGAAGGAAACTTGTTCATTCGCCTTGTAACTCTCATTTGTGTATTGCTACAAATTTGTATTCCATTGTTGTAAAAATGTAAGTTGGAAAATGGTGAAAGGAATAGCAAACATTTTGAAAACTATGGTTTCATGTTGCATAATAGTTTCCTCAAATTGTGAAATAAATTCCTCTCTAGTATTCTAATGTAAGATAGTATGGAATAGAAATCTTCAAATAGATGTTATATGAGTAGTAACATTTCATATTGAAAGGATAGTAAGTTTTAAAATTATGAGTTTTTTTAGTTATTGAATCTAAGTTAAAATTACATTATTGCTCTCCAAATTTTAGAGTAAATCCATTGTAATTGTATACAATTCAAAAATACATCACTAATATTTGACAAAAAAATATCAAAGTGAACAATCAACAAGCAAAAGAAATGGACAACAAAAAAAAGAAATGTTACTTCCCAGAATTTTAGAGAGCAAAATGCTCTCTGAAAAATGTACGGAGAAGGGAATTAATTTTCTTTTACCATAGAGAATATTCCCCCCCAAGATTCTTTTATTAAGAAAGGGTTTGTATGCTAACCTCTAATATAATCTTGTTATTAATAACTAACTCCTATATTAATAAAAGAACTTTATAACATGACTTACTTTGACACTTATATGCTAGTGGACCCCACACCCTTACACTTCTCTCCCCATAAATGGGCGTAGGAAATGAGAAGGCTCATTCAAACACAAATCATATTAAAATACATAAAAACTTTTCTTGCATAACAATTTTTTTTTTGGGGGGGGACCACCTGCTGGTGTCATCATTTGCTTTGGGCATTGCCCCACCCACCTAAACCTGCACCATTTCCTTCATCTTCCCATATGTACCTTGATGCATATATGGTTTAATGCTTGCCTTTTGACTTGTCAACTTGCTCCCCTATGCCATGTGAAAACTTCTTGCAAATGGAATGGGGAAATAGCTTGGTGGGCCCCAAACCTCATGCCCTTGGAAATGTGTGCTTGCCTTTGAAGGGATTTCTTTGAAAGGATTTCCTTGTATTAATTTTTGACAACCTTGACTTGGATTTGGAGTCTTGTCACCCCACCCACTTGGTAAGTGGGCCATGGGGGAAAGTGGGGTGATGGGATAGGGGATGGGGTTAGTAGGTTAGGATTAGTAGGATAGGTTTACTTTTAAGATTTGACTTGTTCTTTTTAGTTACTAACTTTTCTTATTAGTTATTGATTTTATTTTGTGATTAAAATTTATTGTTAATAAAATTAATTACTAATTAATAGATTTACTATTATGTGTTTAGATTTAACTAATAATAAATTAGCTTGTTAAATTATTAGTTTATTTCATTCATTTGTTAATTGGTTAAAATAAGATTACTAATAAAATTTAGTTGGGTTTATTTTAATTGCTAATATTGTTATTGGCTAATAGGATTATGATTTAATGAATCAATGTGTTTTAATTAATTTAATGTATAAGTGGATTATTAGTATGAATTAAAAATGGGTAGTGTAACTAATATGTTTCTAATGTTGAGATAACATTTTGTTCTAGTTAACACTATTAGGTTTATTGTCAGATTATAATTAAAATTCGATTGTTAATGGAGTTATCTCATGAACTAATATCGTAGGATAAACTATCTATTAAGTTGGACAAACCATATTCAAAAGTTATAACCTAGGTATACATATATATTTTGGGTATAGTTTTGATTGGAATAAATTGAATATTTAATGCCCTAGGTTTATGAGGAATTGGAGGGTTAAACATTGTCAAGTATGTTTTAGCAGAATTGGAGTTATTTTGACAAAGTTTATATTGGCAAAAGAAATCTTAGAATAGGATCTACTTTTTTTTAAAAGTCGTAAGCCAGGTTCATACTTTATAAACCTATCCTATCGAAACTAAAGGGGACTTAGAAGCACCTAGGTATCTATGGATACATCCTGAATGAAAGTTTTAAAATGGAATTGTATGCACTAGGGTTCCGCTATCTGAACTCAAAAAATTTCACAATGATGGTTATGAATTTGAATCCACTTGACCCACATTGTTACATTGTCCTCCTAAGGCTTAACACTCTGAAAACTTAATCCTAGGTTGTGACCGGCTTAACCGTAGTCGACTTATCCTTAACCCATGATCATCTCTCTAACATCTTACCTTTAAAAAAAAAATTGTTGCATTTTTGTTGACTAATTTTTGGGCATGACATTCTCTAATTGATATATGAATTAGTAATATGAATTTATCTGATCATGGCTATATGCAACAACACTCCCTCTTAGTTAGGGAAGATTAAATTATATATATCACATTTCTCATGATAAGAAGTCTCACATATCTTGTGAAGACAAGCATAACATAACACGTGTTGTTAAGTATCACATAACTTGTGAGGTGTCACATAACTCATGGCACTAAGTATATCACATAGCTCATGATAAGAAGTCTCACATATATCATGAAGATAAACATCACATAACATGTGATGATAAGTATCACATAACTCGTGACACTTACAGGGTGATGTGCTTGAGAATATCACATTCGCCTTATACATCCTAGCTATGGTATGTCCACTGACATTACATCACATAATGTCTACCATAATAGATCATGGCACATCCATGAATGATATCAAGTCAGCATGATATCAACATTACAAGATCATCATCTTATAATGTTTGAATACAAGTGTTCATTTCCAATAGATCATCACCTTTTAGATATGAACACAAGGGGTAGAGACCATAAAGTCATATATCAACACATATGACAAAATAAGTTTATACATTAAACATCTTATATATTTATATATATCAGTAAAGATTACAATGCAAATTACAATTCAATCATACCAAGACCTTTCCTAAAGTATTCAACTTTCACTCTAGCAAATGGCTTGGTGGGTATATCTATTGTTTGATCTCATGTACAGATATATTCCAACTAAATCACATTCCTATACAGCATGTCTCTCACATAAAGATAAGGAATCTCTATATGCTTGGATCTATCATGAAATACCAAATTCACATAAAGTTTTATGCAACTCTAATTATCAAAATGGATGATTGTAGGTTTCAGGGGCTTACCAAATAATCCCACAAGCAGTTTCCTGAGCCATACTACTTCTCTTGCTTCCATAGAGGCTGCAATGTATTTGGCCTCTATAGAAATCTAAGCCACTGAAGACTAATTCCTAGACATCCAAGATATCATGGTAGATCCCAAACTGAAGCAATAACCAGAGGTACTTTTTCTATCAGTTACACTTCCAACCCAATTAGAATTTGTGAATCCATGTAGATTCAAGTCAACTTTCTCATAATTGAGTCCATAATTTAGAGTACCTTGAAGGTATCTCATAATATTATTCACAGCCATAAGATGTATCTCCTTAGGCTCACACATAAACTGACTCAAGGCATTTACTGCATAACATATATTTGGTCTAGTATTAACCAGGTACATCAAGGATCCAATTATCTACCTGTAGAGAGTAGGATCTGCAAACAGAGAATCTATTGCTTCCTCCTTTAGTTTATGAAAGTTTGTTTCCATGGGAGAAGACGTGGGTCTGTATTTCATCATACCAAATCTCTTCAATATGTCCAAGGTGTACTTTCCTTGATTAAGCACAATGTTGTATGAGTTCTACTAAACTTCCAATCCAAGGAAGTAATGTAGAATGCCTAAATCCTTCATTTCAAACTCTTTAGCAAGCTCTTTTTTACATTGATCAATAAGGTGATCTTCTCCTGTAATCAACATATCATCAACATACAAGATTAATATTAACATATCACCTTTGCTTTGCTTGAAGTATAGATTTGGATCTACATCATTCTTAGAAAATCCCAAATCCATGAGATAGCTATCAATTCTCTCATACCATACCCTGGGGGCCTATTTAAGTTCATATAGATCTTTCTTCAATCTGCACACATGAGATTCTACAGTGTGAATCTCAAATCCTTCTGGTTTTTCTAAGTAGACTTCTTCCTCTATTTTCCCATTTAGGAATGCATTCTTTACATCCATCTGATGAACTTTCCATTCTTTGGTTGCTACGATGGCTAGAACTGCTCTGATAGAGGTATATCTGGCAACAAGCGCAAAATTTTCCTCATAATCAATTCCTTCTTTTTGTGAGAAACCTCTAGCAAAAAATTTGGCTTTATGTTTCTCTATATTGTCATCTGCAGCATACTTGATTTTGAATAGCCACTTGGATGAAACAACACATTTTTCCTTTGGCCATGAAACAACTTCCCAAACATTATTTTTTAAGATGGACTGGTATTCTTCTGTCATGGCATCCTTCCATACTTGGTGTTTGATGTCTTCTAATGTATTAGAAGGTTTAGAGAGATATTCATTAAAGCCACATAGCTAGAAAATCTTTGGGTTCTTTTAAATTCTCTAAAGGTCCCTGAAGGAGTTGCAAAGTTCTTCGCTTCGTCCATTATTTCAATGGCCCAAAGTGGTATTTTCTTATGATTCTCTTGAGGTGAGTTTTGTACTTCATTTTCATCCTCTTCAGGATACTCCCTCTGAAACTTGGGAGCAAGATCCTCTTCTGGGTTTGAAGGTGGAGTATTACTTTCTAACTCGAAAGAATTTCTAGCCCTTTTGAAAGCTAGGTCTTCCTCAAATATTATATCTCTACTAAGTTCATTATTGCTATGTCCAGGTACAAATACTCGATATGCTTTAGAAGTTTCACTATATCCAACAAGGATTCCTTCTCTTCCAAAAGGTTCTATAGTTTTGTTCTTTTCTCTTTAGGTACATGAAAATAAACAAGGCATTTGAACATCCTTAAGTGAGCGATATATGGCTTTATACCTGTGAAAACTTCTTCAAGAGTTTTGTCTTTAATATGGGAGTGAGGACATCTATTTTGTATGTATATAACAATGTTGGAGGATTCTACCCAAAGATAGGTTTCTAAATTTTGATCAAGGAGCATGGATTTAGCTTCTTCTACAATAGTTATGTTGTTTCTCTCAACAACCCCATTTTGTTGAGGGTTGTAAGGAACAGTGAACTCCCTCTTAATCCCAACTTCTTTGCAAAATTCTCTAAAAATGTCAGAGGTGTATTCCCTCCCATTATCAATTATTAGGGTTTTTATTTTCTTCCCAAAGGAGTTTTCAGAGAAGGATTTGAATTCCTTGAATTTCCTAAGGATCTCTTTACATTTGAGGAAGTAGATCCAGGTTTTTCTTAAGACGTCATCAACAAATATTACATAATATAGAAACCCTCCCACTAAAGGTACAAACATGGCTCCACATAAGTCTAAGTGAACTAGTTCTAAGACATTACTCATTTTACTAGAACCACTTTGAAAAGAACCCTTAGTATTTTTTCCTAGGGCACACCCCTTACATGTACTTGAATGATATGGCTTTAACTTAGGTAAGCCAGTGACTAACTTTTCCATGAAAGGTAAGGCACGAAAGTTTAAATGTCCTAATCTTCTATGCCATATCTCATTAGAGTCTACAATTTTATGAATTAGGGAAAGATTAGGTTCAGTACATACCTCATACAAGTAGCCTTTTCTATGCCCTATGGTTATAGATTTCTTGATAGATGAATTCTTTGGCCATTCCAACACCTTTCTATCCATGAAGGTTACTCTATACCCATTATCCTCAAGTGCAGATATGGAAGCTAGCTTCGTCTTGATGCCTAGAATGAAAAGAACTCTAGTGAGTTGGATAGACATGCTTAACTTCAACTTAATGGTGCAAGTCCCAACACCTTTTACTGGATGTGCAAAGTCATCTCCAATGGTTACCTCTTCATCAATTTCTTCTACCATAAAGTCCAATAGTTCTCTAAACCCAGTGATGTGTCTTGATGACCCACTGTCTATGATCCAATTATTATATTTGTTGGATACTTGATTAGAGAGAACAAAGCAGAATACATATTTCTTTGAATCATGCTCATTTTTATTTCTTTTCACTTTGGAAAATGTAGCTTTTTGTTTAATTCTATCTGGACATCTAGTTGCATAATGCTCATATTGATCACATCTGAAACATTGAATGTGAGAAACATAATTCTTAGATGAACCCTTTTCATGATGGTCCTTCCTCTTCTTAAAGTGTTTCTTCTTACCTTTCTTGTGAGAGTTTACATTTAACACATGAAGATCCTCATCTATGTTCTTTTGTTTGATCCCTTTCTTGTTTTGCCTTGACTCTTCCTGAAGACAATATGACCTTAGTCGATGGAAGTTTGGATATTTAGACCTTGCACTAATGCCTTGAATAAAAGTCTCCCAAGTGTTTGGTAGGCCATCTAGTGCAATGAGTGTCAGTTCTTTGCTCTAAATTACATATACAAGTGTCAACAATTCATCCCTTAGAGTGGATATTCTCATAAAGTATGCATTGATGGATTCTCCTTTGTTTATACTTATATGATTAATTTCCCTCTTTAGGGCTAGGGTTTTGCTAGCATTGTTTATCTCATACGTTCTTTCAAGTGATTTAAACATATGATAGGCAGTCTCATATTTTGTCAAGATTAACACTATATGATCTCCAACACCATCAACTATTATCTTCATATCTTTTTCATTTCCTTCAATCCAAATGGATTTCTCGTGATCATTCTCTGGCTATTCTTTCTCCTCTTTTATGAATGACTCAACTTTATTTTCTCTTAGAATCATTTTAATTCTGAATTTTCATGATGAGAAATTGTTTCCTCCTTCAAGCCTATCCTCAAATCTGAGAGTGCTTGTCATAGAAATGTGATATATTATAATTGATATTGAATTTCTCAACTTTGAGAGCTTCTTGGATCTTCCTTTACCGGTGCTCTGATACCATGTTAATTCAAGGCAAATTTCTTATTCAAATTTCAATTCATTCTTTCATATATATATGCAATGTTGATTATATATATATATATATATATATATATATATATATGTGTGTGTGTGTGTGTGTGTGTGTGTGTGTGTGTGTATCTATGTAATATATATATATATGTATATATATGTGTATATCTATGTGTGTGTATATATATATATATATATATATATATATATATATATATATATATATATATATATATATATATATATATATATATATATATATATATATATATATATATATATATATATATATATATATATATATATATATATATAATATGTATGTATGTATGTATGTATGTATGTCATTGTTCAATATACTTCATACTTATCAATTTATGTACTTGTATTGAACAATCTAAGCAATATAAATATGTGCATGGTAATGTGATCAGTCACGTCTATGATAGACGTGACTCCTTGAGGAGTCATGCCTATCATAGGCGTGACTAATTGTACACCCTTTGGTAATACAAAGCATTGAAACTCGTTATTGGGTTTGACACCGATTCAATACCAATTACGATTCATTAGTTACTAGGTTGATACCGATTCCAATTAGTAATCGGGTTTGTTTCATATTCGATCATAAAGATAATATAGAGCATAATAAAAATCGTATATATTAATATATGTGTGTGTGTGTGTGTGTGTGTGTCTTTAATCTAATCATGGCTATATGCAACAACAAGCCTCTCTACCTTCGCTCACATTTTGGTTAACATTGACGTCTCCAGACCCCTTTTGAGGGATGTGGCTCTGATAGTTGGGGACAGGCCATGGACTCAATCACTGGATTATGAGGGCCTCCACTTTTGATGTTGGTGATGTTTCTCTATAGGTCATCTAGCTACAAATTCTTCTCTTGCATCGTAAATGTGTTGCCACTTTGTGGAAGGACACAAATGATGATCATTTGACTGTCCTGGCCTACAATTCTTCCTCTAATTACTCTTCATAGACTGGCAATGACTCCCCATAGGGTGATTCTCCTATGTATTTGGTCTACTTGAACCTGGTGGACCCACCTCCACCTCTTGTTGTTGGTGCAGTCCCCTCTAGATTTTGGTTGTTTCTCCTTATGTACTCCAACCTTTGGCTGAGGATGTACAACATTGTCATCACTTTCATCCTTGTGTTGATTGCCTCACAAAGAAGATTCCACAACCTTCCCCATGTGGTGGGGAGCCTAGTGAAAGTATCACCCGGACAATTGTCTGTCAGTGAAGAAAACGTCGCACTTTAGTCTCTCATTCTCTTCCCCACATTGTAGGTGAGTTGTCTACATGATCTTGATGTAGGTTACTAGATGTGTTTCTAGTGTGTTGTTAATGGTCTCTTCTTGACCTTGTTGTAAATAGTTGTTTGGTCTATAATTTTTACACACTCAAACTATAGTTTTGTAAGAGATGGCACCTCTTGTTTTATTACTTTTTAATATCAAAAACATAAAACACATAGTATTGCAATAGATCTCAATGTGATCAGAGAATAGTGACAAAAAAAATTTTAAAGTTGATAACAGTCACCGTGATAAAATAGAAAATTTACACAATGCCATGGTTAGAAATATAGGTAGACCTCTTCATCCTATTTTCTTTCTAAAGGGAAAGTTCATGTAAAGAAAGCACAAAGCCCAATGCAAGTTGATATACCTTCCATGTTTGGAAAATATAGAGATCTCCCCACAAGATTCAAGAACAACTCTCACTAATTACATGAATATGAAAAGTAACAAAAATGGACTAAGAGTTGAACTAAAATCTCAACCAAGACAATATGACCATCAAAAAAAATTTAAGGAAATTAATCATATCTACATTTGATGGTTCTAATAATTGTATTATTTATGTGTAGAATTTAAACACATGCCTATCTCTAAAACCTATGACTACATATGAAACTGTCTAATTCACCACCTTACACATGAAAGACCTGACATATAGATAATGATACCATGAGTTGGCTACCCAACTTGGTCATAATCTAATTAGCACATATGATGAATTTTGCAAAATATTAATTGGAAGGTTTGATAGAAAGGATCTTTAAGTTTATTTTAGAGAGTCAGTCCAATTAGAGCAAGAGAGAACAAAGAAGAAATATGTGGAGAATTTCCAAAAATTATCGATAGTGATGCTTGATGTTATAAATAATTGTCCTTTTTTATTAGAGGTTTACTTGAACCTTTTAGGGGTTTGATTAAGGAATTTGGTCCATTGACCCTTTAGAAGGCTATTAAAAGAGTGTTGAATCTCAGTGGCTAAAAGTAAGTTCTATCACAAAACCCCTCCTAAAGGTTAAAATAAGAAACCTTTCCAAAAAGAGTTTCCTTGACAAAAAGCATCACCATCGAGAACAATTTTGATGAAGCAATCAAAAATAAGCTCTATTAAAATAAATTATTTTTATTGAAGAAAACCATGGGTAGAAGACATCAATGTTGGGAAAAGGTCAATGTACATTATATAGAAGAAATTCTTGATGAGAGTACAGAGGAAGAACTAGAGCCAAACTTTGAAGAATGTAAACTTGAATCAAAGAAAAAAGGAAGATAAACATCTAGAGGGTGCACTTGAAACTTTGCCAAGTGCTCTTTGAAACCATCCTTAAATAGGGTGCAAGTGGTTTGCAAGGATAAAAAGTTATATTCCTTAATGATAGTGGAGCAACAAACATTAATGAAGGGTCATTGCTAAACAATGATTAAAGATCATAAATTTCAATGGATTCAATGTCATAGTGGCTAACAGTCTTAACTTTTACCATTCCATGTACCAAAAGAATTCATCAATAAGGATTGATCTCGGCCGACTGAAGATGTGAAATGACTTATATGTGGTGGGAATCGGATCAACTCATGGTTTTGGAGTGCAATGGCTACACTCATTAGGGAGTGCTAAAAATAACAAAACTATGTAGCTAAAGTTTTAAGTCATAAGGTAAAGAAGCAATGTTGCAAGGCGTGACTAATGGAATCAACAAAAATAATTATGAGGTATTTTAAGAGTGTAAAGTAGCATGTGCAACATAATTATTAGCAACTTGTGCATTTACTATAAGAGAACTTATTATGTAGACTAACAATCACTCTTGGACAAACATAGCATGGTCTACAATGGCATTCATCTAGTATTGCCACCTAATAAAGAAATACAACATATGATCAAATTACAAAAAGGAGCAAAACTAGTAACATCAAAGAAGATTTGAGAAAAATGAAAAAAGATTAAGTAACTTCTAGAGATAGGTCATATCAAGCCAAGTTCTAGCCCTTTTGCATATTCAGTCATCCTGGTGAAAAAAGATGAAACTATGCGAATGTGCATAGATTTCATAGCCTTTAAAAAACCTATATAAAATAAGTACCCAATTTTTAGAAGTAATGAATTAGTTGATGAATAGTATGGAACATTGTATTACTCAAACATTTGACTTCAAATTCAAGTATCATCAAATATGGGTGAAAAAGAGGTTATACATAAAACTACTTTCCAATGTCATTTTGGAAATCTCAAATTTTAGTTATTCCCTTTGGAACACTACCACTACCCATGACCCATGTGTTCAAAAATCAAATGAAGAATTTGATCTAAAAAATACATGAAAGAAACATCTACAACCTTTGGATGAAGTTTTGGAAATTTTGGATCAACGGTTGTTTTTTACAAGGACTCTAAACTTGAGTTTGAATTAACATAGATTATTTTTAAGACATTATTAGTGTTGGATTGAAAATATATCAAAAAATAATGCAAGCTATTATAGATTGGCCTCCACTGACCAATTTGACATAATTGAGAGGGGTTTTTGAACTATGTAGTTGCAATAGAAGCTCTAGCAAAGAATTATCTTAATTAATCATTTTCTTGACAAATTTGACCAAGAAGGAAGCATTTTCCTAAAGAAAACAACTCAAAAGGCTTTTGATGAACTCAAGAATTTATTAAGTTCATCTCCTATGCTAGTTATTGTGGACTTCTCACATCCATTTGTTCTAAAATGCAATGCCTCAAGTGAAAAAATTGAAAATTGTTAATGCAAAAAAGACATCCATATAGCTTTTTAAAACTAGAAAACATTTAAAAACAATATTCCATTTATGATCAAGAGATGCTAGCCATAATAAACAGCTTGTGAAAGGTTTCCGGTGAAAATATATAACAATAGTTTATTTTTTCTTAATCAAAGAGATATAAATAAGCAAGTTTCAATATAGAATAATGTAATAGCCAATGTTTTATCAAGGAATGCTTATATTCATTATTAGAAAGCTAATATAATAGTAGAACATTAGAAGGATGTATGTGCCATTAACATTTTTGATGCAAAGATCTGTGATGATAGGTATAAGATTATAAATGATCGTATTCTATACAAAGACAAACCATATTATCCCTTGGTGTAAAGATCCAAGCTAATAGGTATAAGATGGCAAATGATCTTATTATATACAAAGACAAAATCTATGTTTATTCTATACAAAGACAAAATCTATCATATCCCAAGATTGAAAGTAAAGGATGAGGTTTTTGAATCTGCACACAACACAGCTCTAACAAGAGAGTGAGGTTACTTAAGACCTACAAATAAATGAAAGAGAGATTTTCATGGAAAGGTTTCAAGGCATTATTAAGAACGTCCAAAAATGCCTTGCTAATAGAACAAAATAGAACATGTTTTTCTTGTGAGGATATTGCAACCTTTAACAATTCCAAATCAAAATGATAAATAACAATTCCAAACCAAAATGGGAAAGCTTCTGTTAGAATATTTAATCTTTTTTTGGTTGTATTCATTTAATTTAGGATAAATCAAGGTATCTTACATTTATTTAATTAGGAGATTCCTATAGAATTTTTACATGTATTTTGTCCTCTAGTCTAAGTGAGAGGACATGGCATTTATTGTATTTTCTTTATTAAATAAATTAGTTTATCCTCCTTAAGAGGATGTTGATACTTTACACACTTATTATGAATGTTGGCATTCATAAATTGGTAAGTTACTTAGTAACTTCACTCCTCGTCTCTATTTAAGAGATGTTTTCCTCTCTCATCACTATTTTATGAGTTTATTGTAATTGAGCTTCTTGGGCTCTCTCTCTTTCTTTAGGCTTTGCCTCATTCATAATATCACAAGGGGTTTTTATTTATTTTTCCCCTTTCAAAACTTATTGTCTCCTTGTCTTGTCTCTTTGAGTAATTGGTTAATGCATTTCTCATGGCAACATATTTCTCTTATATTAACTCACTTGGATTGTTTTTCATTTCCTTGCTCTTGATTACTTTCCTTTCAATATCTCAATGGATTTATTACAAGGCTCCACAAGGCATAAGGTAAAGACTATATATGTTGTGTTTGATAAGCTTGCTAAATATGGTCATGTCTTTGTCATGGGCACCCATGTGACTGATTTATTTTTTAAAGAGGCTTTTTAATTGTATAGGTTACCTATAAACATAATAAATGTTTGAGATAGTAAGTTTGTTATCTTGTTTTATCAAGAACTCTTTCATCTGATTAAAAACTGATTTGTCTCCAAGTGCCAATTATCATCCACAAATTGATGAACAAATGAAAATAGTTAACAAGTGGATTGAATAACATATAAGAAATTATGTAGCAAAATATCAAATGTAGCGAAACATCAAACAGCCTTCATAAAATAGTTTTAATTGGCAGAACAATGTTACAACACTATATATCAGATGTCCATTAGGATGAAACCTTTTAAGGCATTATATGATTATGATGCTTTACCCTTTGTTGATTTGGTCATCACAAATAGCAAAGTGCCAAGAGCACAAAATTTAGTTATTTAAAGTCAAGAAAATTTATAATAACTCATGAAGAACTTACACAGAGCACAGAATAATCAAAAATTATATGCTAATTAGCATCTAACTAAAAGAGCTCTCAAAGTAGAAGATATGGTTTTCCTGAGGCTACAACCTTAAAAAGATCTTTGAAAAAGAGTGGAACTGGGTTTTATGTCTCTTACAAATTCAACATAAAAATTAGAAAGGTGGCATATGAATTGGAAAACGTCAGAGAAAGGTAAGATTCATTGTATATTTCATGTCTCTGGTTTAAAAAGGGCATTAGGAGGCCAAATTATTCTTTACGATTAAGCTACCACTACCGGAGATAAAAGGAAATTGATTCTGATTTTTGAAGTTATTATAAATTAAAAAAGAAAAAGAGAGAAAACTCGAGAACAAACAATGATCTAACATCTAATCCGACAGAAGGACAGAAGGATCTTTTTGGGGAGGATGGTGCAGAAATTCTTCAGTCCCCTAATTTGTGAATGCCAATCTTGGGAAGGGCAAAACATAACATCCACATTTAAGAAATTAAGCTCAGATTAAAATATTTAAAACTATCAATAATCTATTAGAACAAGGAAAAGTGATGCACCTACAAGTAACCGCTACAAGACAAACGAGATTAAAGATGCTGATAAAGAAGTTCCAATAAGATAAAATCAAAACCTTTATCCTCGCATAAGAAAACAAAAGGAAATCAAAAGAGTAAAAAGCAATCGCAAAAAACTGAAGGCAATCAATTCCAATAAAAGAGTTCATTAATAATGTTTTATGAAACTATAATTAAAGGTCATAGGCTATGTGAAGAGTTGTGGCTATTAGAGAAGAAAGGTATATAAGAGAGACCAAAGTAAGGAGAAGCATCATGGTAAACATTTTTATTATCTGGTTTTGCTCCTTGTGGAGCATGGAACTATGTTTCAATTAACCTAAGGACAAAACCTCTATAAGTCTAGAGTTGGAAGACAAAAACCAGCAATTACCTCTGTAAGTCTATAAGTTGGAAGACAAAAACCCCGATTTCCTCTGTGAGTCTAGAGTTGGAAGACAAACACCTGCAGTCAACTCTGTAGTCTAGAGTAGGAAGACAAGACAAAAACCCGCAATTCTATTGAGAGTGATTTCACGCAGAGATCACTTCTGTAATCTTGGCTCGAATAAAAGTACTCTAACCACTAGCAGCAGGTCATGACAATTTAAGGGCACTAATTGGGCAGATTTTGAAACAGAAAAAGGCACTTCATTGAAAAATAAATCATTGCAGTATTGGGTATGTTTACCAATCATGACAAAGGGCCATTTCAGTGAGTTTATGCCACATTATGAGCAATATTTCTAAGCATTAAAATTGGTATACAGTACAAATTATTAGCAACAATTTATGAGATGATATCATCAAATAAACTAAGGATTTCATTTTTATGTATCATTGCTGCAAAATTATTATTAGTGTGTTCTAGGACATAATACCTTCATAGAAAAGAAAGATTATGGTCAATGAACCCCTTGACATCCTTACACTACCATCCTGGACAATCTAATCCTCATCCGTTTGCATCAGATCCCTAGGTTCTACATCCTGCCATTAAAGGGTTTTAGCAAATTAGATGGGCTAAGGATTTTCCTAAGTTGGAAAATCTTGGCAGACTTCCTCTTTAGGTTAATGTTTAAGATATGACATTATTTTTTTGAAGTCCTCTTTTTTGCCACTCCAAACAACCCAAAAATCCAAAATGGCCAGGGAACGCCTGGCACCCAATCAATGACAAAAAAATTCTAGGGGATGTCTCCTTGTTGAAGCTCAGGCACTGAGTACTGCAGGTGGAGCATTTTTCTCCCTGTTCCACCATCCTAGAGGCATCCCCATTTTGAGGTGTATAAAAAATACTGTGTTACTTCCCCAAGGTACAATACCTATGACACAAATGCATGCGCATGCAAGCTAGGCAATGAGTAACTAATAGCTGTGAAACACCAAATATTATCATCTAATTCTTCCATGGATCAAGCTATGTTGCACAAATCATAGCTGCTTGCTTCCCTTTGTGCCCAAAAGAGAAAGCAACCCAGCTATTAGTTTGCACCCCAAAAGTGTTTGCTTCTATTGAAAAGACAAATAAACGTAATCATGTTATGATTCAGTCCACATCTCTTGTTCCAAATATACAATGAAATAAACAAACTTATATGATGATGCATGATACTATGAAGTCATCTCTGTGCACTTGCAATAAAGTTCACGACTCAGTCTGTACAGTGATAGTTTATCATTTCCCTTTGCTTTTCCCTTTCCCTTTACCCTGCCCTTTCTTTGCATCCAATTTTGCTTGCACACGAGCTGCTGCTGCTGCTTTTGCTTCTTCCCTACGTTTTTTTTCTTCTTCTTTATTAGCTGCAGCAATTTCCCTCTGTTTTTTCAGCTCCCTTTGAAAACCATCAATATTGTGTTAGTCAGCTATACACATTGTAAAACAGGTAAATTACCAATCCAATAATAGGGAATCCAAGATGGATAGCATCAAACTCACTCTAGTCTTGCTTTCTCATCTGAGACACTTTCCACCGTTGAACCTCTCCGTGGTTTGCATGCTACCAATTCAATTTCAAAAATAAGCGTCGCACTGCCAAAGGAGATACATAAAACCGAAGTTAAATATTCAGTACCAAGTGGTGAATAACAGAAGACCATCCATTATAGAATATCATCAAACATGACATTGTATTACTCTTCTGGTATATCAGGAGGACTGCCAGCTTTTCCATAAGCATATTCAGGCTTGCAGGTAACTTTTGCAATCTCACCAACCTTGAAGCAGTAAAAAAATAGCATGTAAGCATTTGGTGAACTACTAATTATGGAGTAATGTACAGACTCATTTAAAACAATATCAAGGAAATCAACATCAGATTACCTTCATGGATTTCAAAGCTATCTCCCAAGCCTTGATTACTGTGCCTTTTCCCACTTCAAAGGAGAAAACAGTATTGTCTTCCCGAGTAGTATCAAATATGTCACCAGTATCTGCAAGAGTGCCCTCATATTGCACTGTGGGAAGATAGCAGAAATAAATGTCATTCAAATGATAACTACTATCCTAACAGCAAGAAAATCACTCTTATAATCAATTCCATTACTAACCCAACCTTCATAGTCTTGTGCTTCACAAAAACAAACTGGAATGGAAAATCCAGACCAAATTTTTTTACTTATAAGTCTGGCTTCATATAAAGATAAAAGCCATACTTGCCTGCTGTAATCCAAATGTCACTACACAGCTCTTCTATGTTTTAGTTCAACACAAAATTAACATTCTGTTTTACTTCAATACAAAACAAGGCTTCGTTTGTTTAAATTTATGTTTCATTAGTCATAAACGTATTTTATCTTTTCCACTTTGCTTTTATCGAAAATAAAGCTTCAATTTTTGCAGTCATGTTGCATATGTCTTCCTTATCTTCTCATTGGCTTTATTTCAATCTAAAAGAATTCTTCAATTTTAAGGATACAAGAACTTTTCAGTCTCATAAAGGTCAGAATCAAATAGCATGTGTCCATTAGCATGTTATGGACAAAAATTTACTTCACTTGCAGTTGCAAAACTATCCAACTTACAAATCAAGATTTTAACAAAACAAGTGGATATAGTTGCACATCACACAAATTTCTCAAAATCACATATAGATAATACCTGTCAATAGAAGATAGACCTAGACAATCTATGTCAATGCATAACTTAATTTGAGAAGTTGCATTTGCCAATTTCAAAGTGCATCCAACTTAAGGAGACAATCAAGGACGGTCTGAAACAGTTGAAAAGATTGGAACAAATGTATATCTACTAGATGCAAAAAATAATATTTACATTATCAGAAAATGTGTATTATGAACAAATGATATATATAATAATTAGGCTTTTAGTATCCTGTCTCCAGTACAATTCAGATCTTATCCCATTTACCGTCAAAATTGCACTCCAACAAATCTTGTTCACATCCTGTGTACAAACTAAAGTCGAAGAATTCCACTTGATTTCTATTGGGTACTCTTTTGCAATAAGCCAATAAAAATAGAGACGGTGACAGAACAGAAACTAACATCAACAGTACTTTCGTAGTATACATATGCATTCATGATTTTTCATTTTACCAAGAAAGCTGAGAACCAAGCCAAAGATCCACAACCAACTTACTGATAATTATGATCAATTCACCAAGTTAAATGCTCATAAATTTGAGGAATCTGGTGAATGATAGTTTTTTCACTGCTGCTGATGTTGTATTTTGCCATTTTACTACCATAGCCATGTTTTTGGGCCAGCGATAGGACATCTCCCCTGCTGCCACCCTTCTGCCGTTGTCCCCAAATTTGAACTGCAAAAAGCATTAAACACTAAATCCATTTTTTTCATGCCTTTAAAGCTCATCCTTGGCACTCAGAAATGGACATGCATTCCTCACATCACAATCCCTATTATTCAACAACTTATTCCAATATACATGACCTGACATTTTCTTGCTGGATGAAGATTTTCCTGGTCAAGATAGTCTGTTTTCAGTTTTAACAGTTGGAAAACCAATGGAATCCCACCATGATTGATCATTTTCCAAAAAGAAAATAATTAGGTTTAAATATTCTGAAGAGTGAACTCAGAAGATTCATTCCACAATTCAGTAGCTACTTCTGCTGCTTGAATCTCCTTCAGCCCTAACTCCCATTTGCTAAAAAATGTCAGTGATCTATCTAGAAATAGCAATGGCTGTATCCTTCCTTTGCTCCATAAACACAGCTTTGAAGAGGCTCTTGTTGTATTGAGGGATATCACCGAAAAATCTCCGGAGTGCAATAGGGAGTGCAAGGTTTGATGTAAATCCCTTAAGTCAACATGGAAGATGTAATCAGTGAGTGGGAAGAATATTTACACAACCATGCCCCCATTACCGGAATTTCAAGACTGTGGCCCAATCTGTGCAATCTTCATGCCTACAGAATGGAATTTTTGAAAGAGGAATTGGAGGAAGATATCAACATTTCCCCCTATACTAGGGGTTTCTTCATCGTAAAATCTGATCTTTTCAAGAATAAGGAGGTGATATTAAAAGCAAGCCCGAAATTCCACAGGCATTTCCTATGCATGAAACCAGGTTTCCATCATTTGGTCCACTTGTGAGTTTAAATGCCATACCCGCCACTGCAATTCTGGGAATTAGAAAGCCTAAGGGCTATTGGTAACAATTTTATTTATCACTGATTTCATTTGTAATGTCTCCTTTCTGAAATAAGATTTAATATATAAAAACAGACAAATAAATAAATAATAGCAAAACATAATATAATTACAAGTTAATTAAGTTTAATGAGAGGTCCAGAGATATATAATGAAGAGTTGTGACTCCCTCAACGTTAGATATAAAAGGGAGGAGAGTTCATTTGAAACGGAGACGAAGGAAGAAAGAGGAGAGCAAAGGAATTAAAGAAGGATTAATGGAAGAAGAAAGGAATGTGAAGAAAATAGGGAAATGACTCTTTCAAAGGGCAGCAATGATGAAGGGTTGTAACTCTTTCAAAGGGTTGTAATTATGAAGGGTTGTGGCCATTGCAAAGGAGCTGAAGGCTTGTGACTCTTCCAAACGGTGGAAATTGTGGAAGGTTGTGACCTTTGCAAAGGGCAGGCATGATGAAGAGGTGTGACTCTCCCCAACATTGGAAGAATTTATAGGGGAGAATGTCTCAATTGAGGAGGACATCTAAAAGAGATCAATTTGGGAGATAATTTATTACTTTCTAAGGGCAGAAATGGAGGGTGGTGACTCGAGCCTTATGGAAGGTGGTGACCCTTTCACCAATAGAAGAGATCATTCCAATCATTCAAGGGTCAGTTATGAATCTTTACTCATGAATCCATCAAAACAAATCCTTCATTCATCCATAAATCATTGATCCCCCAAGCAATTGAGAAAACAATCAAGCAAACAATCATCAAATCCACATCAATCATCATCATCTTGGGATCAAGACAACATACAATTCAGCAATCAAGCATCAAACACTCATTCAATCATTATCCACCAATATATCAAACTAGCTAAAGATTATATCGTCGCTCTTCAATCATATAAACACAATTGCATAATCATAGCTTGTCAATACCTTGGATCTTCAAATCAAAGGAATTCATTCAATCAATCAATCATTCAAAAATAATCGACAGGAAGAACAGAAATCAGCAAATAAGGAACAATAATCAAGATCAAAAACATATGAACAGCAGACAAATTTTCCGGAGAAGACTCTCACTAATCTGATTCAGACTTGTTATAATCAGCATCCAATAATCTGAATAATAGCTTTCAATGTATTATCATGGCCTATACATTATTATCTTTATCTATATTTATTTATGATTGGATATAAAAAATGCATGTATCAATATTCTGTTTATGAACTTCCAACATTGTAGAAGGAAGGTGGTGTAAGGGGAAGAGGAACCATGAGGATTGCCACCTAGGTAGAGACCTTGGGTGGATGTCCATGTTGCTTACCGCCGGGGACAAGAGGACCAAAGTTCCACTCTTGGGCTTAGATAAAACAATCAAGAATCCTCCATGACAACCTTCTCTCTGACTCTATAATGATGGATACTAAGTCTTAGAAGATGGAGCATGGATAGGGAAAGCAAATACAAGCACCCCACTAGGTAGGGGCCCTAAATGGATGTCCATGTTGCCTACCATTGGGGCCAAGAGGTCCAAAGTTCTGCTCTTGGGCTTAGTGTGGAATGGCTTCAAGCGGACCTATCATGCTTCTTCTCTAATGTGTTTGCAATGATGCTATAGATATTCTATGAATCTCGTGTGTTATGGACTGTCATATCCCCCTCATAATACGTTTAATTGATTGATAATTACTATTTAATTGATGATTAGTACTTAATTGATTAATATTTCTCATTGATATATTTACCAGAATAATACCAGCTAATATGTTTTTTCACTTATTTAATATTTTCTTTTGATTCTTAAGCAACATAAAATTGAATGAAATATAAATTAAATATAATTGATTAATTTTTAATATTAACTCTGTACTGATTACATATTTCATATATATTCTTTCCATTAACATTTTAAGCAACAATAATTGATTGATTAATATTCCATATTAATGCTAGGTAGATATTTAGTTTATTCTATTATTATTACTACAAGCATACGATACAATTAGACACAACAGCATTCAGAAATCATACATGAAGTGGTGTCTTTTAAGGAAGGGTGCGATTTAAATAAAGCTTCCATAGGAAATGATGTGCCGCTTCCCCAACCAAGGGGAAGTATAAATGCATTGAAAATTCACCTCAAAGAAGCATCGAATGAAATCAGGAGAAGACAAAAACAAGAAACGACAAGGAAGTCCAGGGAGCATTGCTGTAAGGTATCGCAACTCAGAAAAGGAGGTAAGAGAAATTCATCGATCTCTGAATTTATCCACTGATATCTGTATTGCTGTTTATATATATATATATATGAATTGCACATTGTTAATATTTTATGTGTAAATTACTGCACTCAGTCTGATATTAATCTGGATAAAAGGTATACATATCAATGAATGTGTGTCTGCATACTAATCAAATAGATATAGGTATATATAAACAGAGGGTCCTATATTATATATATATATATATATATATATGGATATTCATAAATACAGTAAGACTATACTGTAATCAGTATATATATATATATATATATGAATTGCACATTGTTAATATTTTATGTGTAAATTACTGCACTCAGTCTGATATTAATCTGGATAAAAGGTATACATATCAATGAATGTGTGTCTGCATACTAATCAAATAGATATAGGTATATATAAACAGAGGGTCCTGTATTATACATATATATATGGATATTCATAAATACAGTAAGACTATACTGTAATCAGATCTATATTAATAACTCCTGTATTATATATGTGTAATCAGAACTATAGTAAGTGGAGAAAATATTTGTGACCTATACTGGTATGATGTGAAAGTATCAAACAAACATAATTCAGTGACAATAATCAACCTAATGGATGGGAAGAAAGGTCAATATGGGAGAACAGTGACAACACCTCATAGAGTATGAGGCCAAGAAAGATAAGAGATTCCACTCTTGGTTCTACGGTTGAGTTAGGACACCCTATTGTAATCTTTCTCCCAACCCATAGGATAGAGTTTATATGGTAGTTTAAGGACTTTAACCATGTGAAGAAAATAAGATAGAATGATGAAAGAGAACGACCCCATAAGGTATGGGGCCAAGGGGGACAGAGCATCCGCACTTGGGCCTAGGGGTGTGACAAAAAGGGCACCTCATCATATCTTCTTATTCATCCTTCATTATGGTTATGGCCCATAAAGTTATAATGCAACAAATGCTTTCTTGTCATGTGTCTAATCTGCATATCTTTTATCTATTTATGAGCTACTAACAATTTAATTAAGCTGTATGTACATATCTGTACTTATGTCATGGTTACAAGATTTATACTCAAGCATAATGAAAAGGATTTCTTACTTGGTAAGATAGCTTCGTAACCCTAGCTCTTGATATTGTGTTTGTGGAATCTTACTAGGGCATATCATAGAGGGGACATTACATGGACTAACCCTAAAAAAGATTTTATATATATATATATATATATATATATATATATATATATATGTTTCTTATGTTATGATTTCAAGATACAAATCCACCATTGCACTATTTGAGGAGATATTTTTCTTCGTAAGATGTAACCCTAACCCTAATTTGTTGCCATTGTGATTTTTAGGGCAAATTTGAGGACATACTAGGAAGGAAGCATCACAAATGGTATCAAAGCATGATCTTGCCATCCTACAAGGCAAAGACAAATCAATGATGCATTCTAGTCAATAAGAAGGGCCTAACTTTGAATGTATTCATGTGTATACTTCATATATGCTCCATGTCTTTATATATTTGTGTATGCTTCGTGCATGCTCTGTGCCTTCATAAATTCATACATACACTTAGCGTTTTTTAAGTTTATGCTTCATGTTTGGCTCTATATTTTTAGTTTATCTACAATATGAGAATAACTAGAGTGAACTAAACAATATGAATTTATTACATTTAGGGTCATAGATGTGAGTCGTGCTATTGGGAAATGTTGGGTCAAACCAAATCAATTTGATGCTATCACAAAGATGACCTTGTTCCTTCTCTCAGAGTGATGAGAGAAAACATGTCTTAAAATTGCAAACCTTACAAATTCTCAATGC
This sequence comes from Chamaecyparis obtusa, assembly GCA_027943335.1. Taxonomy (NCBI): domain Eukaryota; kingdom Viridiplantae; phylum Streptophyta; class Pinopsida; order Cupressales; family Cupressaceae; genus Chamaecyparis; species Chamaecyparis obtusa. The sequence goes on from BSBK01005480.1 coordinate 191,777, forward strand.
CTTAGTTAATATCAGAGTTGCACAGCAAAAGCTACTGACATTGAAGGATTTCGATAAAATTAGCATTGCTTGAGGACAAGAAATTTTAGATTTAAAAGGGAGGAGAGATCATTTGAAAGGGATAAGGAAAAAAGAGGAGAGCATAAGAAGTAAAGGAAAATTAATGGAAGAAAAAAGGAATGTGAAAAAAATAGGGAAGTGACTCTTTCAAAGGACAACAATGATGAAGGGTTGTAACTCTTTCAAAGGGTTGTAATTGTTAAGGGTTGTGACCTATGTTGCAAGGTTCGTACCTACAGGCCACGTACCCAGTTCAAGTGCGGCTGTGGGTACATGTTGGGTGCGCACCCAACACTATGAGTGCGGTAGGGAGTGCACACCCATGCACCTGTGCACACCCATAGTGTTGGGTGCACACCCTATGTGCACCCAGTGTGGACCCGACTACACCTATGGGCCTGCTTTATAAAAGTGGGCCCAAAACTTAATAAAAAAAACTTTTTTCTATTTTTTTCTACCAAACCCTAAAACGGCCCAATACAAGGCCTTCAAACACAAAAACATTTCATTTTTACCTCTTATTTTGCTCTCACCATATTTTCTCCATTTTGGCATTTTGAAGGGAGGTGATTGTATTTGAAGATTGATTGTGCAGTGTCAAATAGCTTCTACAAAGGAGATGTAAGCATTTAAGGTATGCATTTAAACCCTATTCTCTAGTATTTTGATGAATTTTTTCAAGTTTTTGATGGATTTTTTCAAGTTTGTGAAGAAGTTTTTCAAGTATGTTTTTTTTTCATTTTCTTTATAGAATGCAACAATGGCTAGTAGTCAAAGTTCAATGTGTGGGAGGGAAGTCAAAAGTTCAAAATTGATAAAGCATCTCATTTATGGAGACACCACAAAAATTTCACAACTTCTTGGAGGTTTGGGATTTATTTGGAAGTGTAATTTTCTTAATTTACAATATAATAGCTCTTATTATCAAGTGAAACTTCACTTTATGGGCCCTAGTGGTAAAGGAATCAATGTGTGAGGGCACATATAAGAAGGGGTCGTCTGTTGTACAAATAGTTAGATTTAAAAAAAACAAGAAGATGCTAACAAACTGATTGCAAAAGGAAAACAAAGTGGTTATAGTTCCAAAAAAGAAAAAAACAATGGCATTACCCTCTCAAATAGTTGTGGCCTCAAAACATCCCTTCTTGACTACGCCCTGTATAGAAGATGAAGATGAACTACAAATCCCCACTCGCAAGAGAGGTCCATCAAAGAGGGCATTTAAAATGGAGGCAAGTCCTGGTTTCACAAGTCTTGGGTATGAAAAGGTGCATACCACCTATTGGAGCTCAAATCTGCAAGTCTTGTTGGACTCTAAGAATAGGCCAAATTCTATGATCGAGTTCAACAATCAACTTTGGCCAATGAACAGAATGAACCAAATATAATTACTATTCCCTACACTTTAGGCTTTGCTAATACCTAGGCGGGTTTACCTTAGTTGGATTGCAGCAGATTTATTAGATTGTATGGTACAATTTTTGGCCTTTCAAGTAAATTATAAGATTCTAAAACGAAAATATTCAGGAATGTAAAGTATTTGGGTGAGATCAGTGCCTTCCTACTGTTGGGTATGAAGCAATTAATGCCTCGGATGATCACACACATCACTACATAGACAATTTTTAAATCCACAATTTATATGAATCTGTCAATTACCTTCTTCTTGCTACTCAAATACTTAACTATTTCTATGACTTATTTAGATATATCTTTCCTTGAAAGTATCATCTAAGAAACCATACAAAGAAATATGAAATCTTTGATTAGCTTGATTCACCCTTGATGAGCAAACTATTGTAAATAGAAAAGAATTGAATGTGAGATACTGAAGAGAACTATGGCTACTTAAACCATACAGTGAGTGAATATAGACTCCAAGCATACACTAATATAACGCACCACAACATAGAAGCTTTTATATTACTGAAATAAAGTTTTTTTAAGATTACAGAAACTATCAAATATCTTTCTTACTACTTCTAATTAGATATCATAATGTCTTTTGAAAATAGGAAACACCTCCTTTTATAAGGAAGACCTACACTTGAAACTATGTGTCTTTTGATAAAGAGACACATCCAAATTACATAATTTGTTTTAACAAAAACAAGTTCTCAACCCCTTGATAAAAATAAGTTAACATCTCCCAAATGCTCAACATAATCTTGTTCTTTGAAAGTGTTTATATTGGTGATAAGGTGCAACATAGCATATTCCCTCGTGTAGAATTTATCTATAATGACTTTCATGTTATGCAGTATGTGCTTTTCCTCATTGATGTCATCCAAAGCTTGAGGAAACTCATTTGCTAGCGTCTCTCCACTATTCCAAAGAAATTAGTAATCCATCATTACTACTCATAATAGTTGGGAGTCCCCTTGTATCTTCTTTGTCTAGGTGATCCATATCTTCTACGAGCTCCTCCTAGAATTCCTAATGCTTTTTGAGCAGCTCTTTGATTTTCTTGGAATCATCTGGGGACATAGTCTTTGAGCTCCATCTCATCTATTTTTTCATTTATTCTATTCCCAAGTCTGGTATGCTCTCTAAGGGCTCTAAAAGTACCTACATAAGTGCTCCAGAAGTTGTCAGCATATTCTATCATTGCTTTGAACCTATGTTCAACCAGTTAAGACATCAAGTCATATACAAACTCCTTAGTACATTGACGTCCCTTTTCCAACATTTTTTCGAATTTTTGTGCCCTCAACCTCCAATAGGTTATGTCCAGTAGTGCTAGAACAACTTGTTGCTCATGTTCATATGAGGGTTCTCCTTCAGTAAATAGACTTCATCTTGTCCTTCATCTGCAACTTCTCCTCTTCTACCCTCTCATATCTAGCTTTATAAGCATCCCTTTCTCTCATCAGTTGCTCTATTTGTGCCTTGTTGAATTTTGCAACATTTTTATTTAAGTCTGCAGTGATCAAAGGATTTGTTTTTCCAATTCTCTGCACCATGATGTGGCCCAAAACTTTGTTTATATTTATGGGAGTAGGCATTTTATCCTTTGGATACAATGCCCATTGTAACAAAGTTTTATTCTCAGAATCATAGCTTGAACCGAAGTATATTCTATCAATATCCTCAAGCAACATCTTTTTCTTTGTGTCTTGATTCTTCACAAAACTATCAAAAACAATGGCAGAGCTCATGTCCCAACTTGGGATGATGACAATACCAGCATCCTGTAGAAGTTGTTGTCCCCGTGCAAGGGTCATCTTGTAGCTTCTGTAACAAATCATCTTCATTTTCTGGGGTAATCTCACCCACCTTTTGCCTCAACAATCTTCCTCTATACTTATAAAGAAATGCTCTAAATTCAGCAATATGAACAAATTCATTGTCTGAAATAAATTCCTTACAAGCCAACTGCCTTACATCATTCTTTTCATCAAAAGAGGGTGGTTCTACCATAATTACTCTATCATGATGAAGATCAGGATCTACTTCTGAAACCTGATCAAAATGAATATAATCTTCATCCTGTACAAACATTTCCTAGGTGGCACTTTGTAACTTAGGAGTAGGCTATGGTGACAAATGCATTAGAGGAGTCACAACTTGAATACTTTTTCCTCTTGGTCCATGAGACCCTTTCCTAAATACATATGAAGGAACTCCTTCAATGACTTTATCCATATGAGAAATCATCTCATTGATTCTTGCAATAGGGTCCTCAATTTTGGAGAAAGCATCCAAGCTTGACAAATTATGTTTTTTTCCTCCATTCTTTAGCCTTCGTAATTTTATCATAAGCTTGTAACTGCTCCAAGGCTTGTGATTCATCCAAGTTTCTTATCATATCATCCTGTTCTAGCGGCACATGCTCATATGACCGTAATTTCAGTGACTTCTTAGCTTGACTGATAAATCCTTCTGGATCAAAGTTCTTCCTAGGCTCATCATGTGAGACCATAATGAGCTAATTTAGATTCAATGAGATCATATCCTTAAGTAGTAATTACAACAAATTCTCCAAAGCACAATGACCCTGGCATAAGAGACTATTTTCCATATGATCTAAGGTGCATAAAACTCAAAGCGGCCAATTGCCTTACAATCTCTAGATAGGCAATCCTATTTGGTATTGTCCTAGGAAGGAGAAAAGGAACACCTTCAAATCCATAAACCCTTATCTTTGTAGGAATACCAATCTCCCCAATTATGATTCACTATTTGCCTTCCATCATACTCTTTGGTCTGACAAATTTCTGAATTTCTAGGGTGTGTGATCACATGGATGGCCCAAAGGTTTGTACAATGGTCTAACAAAGTGTTCTTCGAAATACAAGTACTAAGACCATGGGTACCTGCTATCCCATATGGATGCCCACATTTGCACTGGTTTTTTGAATCCTTGTTTATCATACTCCGTGACTCTTAAATCATCTGTCCACAAGCTCATCTCCTGACCAACACATAGGAACATGTGAAAAAGCAAAGAATAGTGTTTGAAGTAAATCTCATTAGGTTATTCTTTATTACTTCCAAACTATGATTGATTTGATCTACCACATATGAGACATAGTCAAAAGGGCAAGCGTCATGTGTTTGAATGTCGGCTGCTAGTACCATTGATGCAATATCCATGAGGGGATTGGCCTCTATGCCCAAGACTTGGCAAATTGAGTAGTAGGTATACACGAGATACCCTTCAAACAATTCTACATCAAATAGAGGCTTGTCATTGATATCAAATATTCTAAGTTTCTTGTCATACTTGGGTCTATGAACTAGTAGCCTCCACCTCTTGTATATATCTTCTAACCTATAATACTCATCAAACAAATTGCTTAAATCAATCGGCTTGTCATAGGAGAGATCTAGGTCGAACACCCTGCAGATGTAATCTCTGGTTATTGGCAATAATGGCTCTCCATGAACATATATAATTCTCATTTGTGGGTTATAATTCTTGGCAATTGCTGCTATTAGGTCTACGTTTCCAAATACATTTGGAACAACCAATTTACCCAAATTGTAAACCCATGGGTTGCATATTCGTTCTACTTTATTTCTCCTTTTATAGTGATACACAAATAAGTCATATCCCCTCTACAAAGTCCACACATCTCCTAAATTTTAAAATTTCTCTTAATCGCTCCATGTCGGGGTGTAATTGTACTGTCCTTTTAAATATAGGGCCAGAATCGAGGAACTGATCTATCGGGTCTTGATTTAAATTCCTCCCTTCCCTTTTTTGTCTTTTTTGCTTTAGGATCTTCTTGAATTCCCACTTGTGCCTTTTTTTTCCGTTTCCTTGCCCTAGGTTTCTTTGATGTTCCCTTCATTGTTTTCTTCAGAAAAGAAAAGACCTAATAAGCACAATAATCTTACTAGTTCGGGCACTTACTTGGACCTCTGCAAATAATTCTAACCTTCTGCCACTGTTTGATCTCCAATTCTCCTTGCTCATACCTCTGTGGCCTCTGAATTTGCTTACAAGTCTCAACTATGCATCGGAAGTGTGGTCGATGATCTGAAATTTGCAAGACTTTGTTACATGCAGCATTAAATCATACTAGAGCGACCATTAATGCTTTGATTTCAAATTTTGTGTCAATATGGCATTCCTTTAATTTTCCTTGCTGCCAAATTACTTTATTTCTTATTCCTTCATGTCATAGAAGCTCAATAATTCTTCCTTCGATCTTTTGTATCTCTTTATTATCTCCAACTGATTTTAACTCATGACTAATCAAAGAGACTTACTTTCGTCAAATCAATGTACACTGGTTCTGAGCGATCGCCCAAACTCATGGAACTCTCCTTGATAAGGCTTCCTTTCACTCGGACTTACTATCGTGTAAACCCCAATTTGGTTTGGGCGAAACTTGATGTCCCATCGATGAAGGAATCTTCAACTTATAAGCTTTGTTCCATTTGTCGATAGGATCATAAAATGTCTCACCGATGATTATACTTTTCGATGGGACCTTACATTTTGATGAAACGCTTTTCGGCTTTCTTCGATCTTCATTGTTACACCGATACTATCATAATTCAAAGAGACTTCCAAACATGTTCCATCGATATCTTTCCTTTCGATGTAACATCGTTCTTCGATGAGGTATTTTTTTGCCTCTTGTTATCATTGTCTCTCGATAGGATTGCCTCATCGATAGGAGTCTTCTTCTTCCCTTAGACAATATCCATTACATCCTTTGTTTTTAGGAGCTGCAAATTACAATCCCTTTCGTTGTAATCTCTTAGTGTCTCCTCGATTGTTCAAAGGCTATCTTCAAGGGCCCACTATATTTTCGATGAGACAACCCCTTTCGTTGGAATGCCATTTTCCCTTGTTAGATACATATTGTTACATCAATGTTGATATTTCGAAGGAATCTTCATGTCCCCCCGATATTTTTTAGATAAAACCTTGCTCTTCAATGAAACAAATTTCGACTTTGGTAGATCTTCAATGTTACATCGATATTGGTTCGATTAATCATATTTCAAAAGGAGACAATACATGTCCCTTCGATGATCGGGTTTTTGACATGACTCTGCCTTTCTGTAAAGCATCTTTTGTACTTGACTGACTGATGGTGTTTCATTGATGTGATCCTTTTCAACGTGATAAACATGAAGTCTTGGTGAAATACCGCCAAAGTCTTAGATAGCATAAGGATTACTTTCTTGATCGAAGAGATAAAGGGGTGTCTGATCGACATAATGAAGTGGATAATTTGAATTTGAGTTTCCTATCATATCTGCTTTGTAACTTTCAAGGGTTTCTCATGGCTTAAACTGTTCGATTCCAAGATCATGATGTGTTAAACTGATGACTAGGAGGTGATGGACAGTAGTGGGAAAATTATGAAAATTATATGGACAATAGTGGGAAAAATATGAGGTTAGTATGAACAATAGTGGGAAGATTTGCAAGTCTTGGGAGACCATGTGAAAAATACTATATCATTTTATAAGGTATTGACACCACCTTATTGCAAAAAGAGAGGAGATTTGTAGAGGCTCAACTAAAACCAATTAGAGATTCTTGGAGTGAAATAGTTGTTTCCAATAGATGGAAAGATTGCAAAAACCATCCATTGATCAATGTTATTGCAGTGTTCCCCAAGGGGACAATGTTTTTGAGGGCGCTTGATCATGAGGGAAGTGAAAGATGCAAAGTTCATTTCCAAGATTCTCATTGACTCCATAGAGACGGTGGGTAATGAAAATGTTGTCCAAGTAATTACAGACGAAGCAAAAGTTTGGAGGGTTACAGGTGCTTTGGTAAAGGCAAGATATGAGCACATCTTTTGGACATCATGCACCGTACACTCCCTCAATTTGGTGATGCAAGCAATTGGCACAAAAATAGAGTGGGTGAAAGAAATATATCAGGAGGTCGAGGAGATCCAAATGTTTGTGACGAACCACCATGTCACAAGCAATTTTTTTAAAAAATTCAAGATTGGAATTGTTGAAGGTAAATTTAATTTATTTAGTTTCATTTATGTCGTGTATTATATAATTGAATAAAATATTTTTTTGCATTATTTACATATTTTAAATGTGTTATTAACTTACTATTAACATATTCTTAGGTTGTTGAGATCCGGTTTGCATCTCACACAATTGTTCTAAGATGACTTGTAAAAGTGAAAGAGGCATTGGGTCAAATGGCTATTAACAACCAATAGGGTATATAAAAGCACTCAAATTCACAAAGCCCAAAAGGTCAAGGCATTGATCTTGAATGACGATTAGTGGGTTCATGTGGAATATGCATTGGAATTCACCGAACCTATCATGTTTATGCTTCGGTTTGCTGATATAAATGCACCATGCTCGGGGGATGTCTATAATAGTGTGGACACAATGTTGGAGAAAATAAAAATGGTAATACAAAAGAGAGAACAATCCTGAAGTCACCTTTTACAAAAGGGTGGAAGCAATCGTTCTTCACTGTTGGAACAAGATGACCATGCCATTGTACCTCCTTACATATGCCCTATCTTCGAGGTACTATAGCACTTTTGTACTTTTTATCCCTACGAGAGTACCACCATATAGAAATTTTGAAGTTGCTATTGGGCACAAGCGAGCATTTAGTAGACTCTTCAAAGATCCATAAGTGGAGTCAAATGTTACGCAAGAATTTGGATTGTTTGTCTCAAGAAGAAATCAAACCCCTTATGTTGTCAAACCAATCCAAAATGGATGCTACTACATGGTGGTACGTCCATGGTCAAGATTATATGAACCTCCAACCTCTTGCAATCAAGATCCTCTCACAAGTAATTTTTTTTGCTTTTTTGAGCTGCTTGTATTGTAGAATTTAACACTTAACATTCTTATCTTGCATTTTTTAATTTTTATTTAGTTGGTTTCCTCTTCAAGTTGCAAGCTCTTATGTCGCTAAACAAAATTGGAGTACATGCTTCTTTATCCACTCAATGAAATGTAACTGGTTGGCTGCAAAAAGAGTTGAAAATTTGGTGTATATTCATTCCAATTTGCACTTTTGTCACGTAAGGATCCTCAGTACAAACAAGGGGCAACAAAGCTTGGGGATGTAGCACCCGAGTCTGCTGACTTGGATCCAACCATTCAAGATCTTGCTAGAGCCACTATGGTTGATGAGGATGATAAAGATGACATACCACATGGTGATCTAGTGTGAGTGGAACCACTTTGGGTTCAAATAATGATGATGATCTTGAACTTGCAGTCACTGAAAATCCAATAGACGATGATTTTTTTGATAATCCCTTTGATGATTGATGATTGATGAACATTGAATCATATATATATATATAGACACACACACACACACACACGTACCCATACGCACCCAAACCCCCTAATAAAATTCACGCACCCACGTACCGGGTTCACATACCCACACCTATCCACAAACCCGAACGGGTAACTTGGGTTGTGACTCTTCAAAAGGGTTGTAATTATGAAAGGTTGTGACTCTTTTGAAGGGTGGTAATTGCGGAAGGTTGTGACCATTGCAAAGGGGCAGAAATGATGAAGGCTGGAAATTGTAGAAGGTTGTGACCTTTGCAAAGGGCAGCCTTGACAAAGAGGTGTGACCCTCTCCTAGATTGGAAGATATAAAGTGGAGAAGGTTTCAATTGAGGACATCTAAGAGATCAATTTGGGAGATACTTTATTATTCTCAAAGGGCAGCAATGGAGGGTGATGACTCAAGCCTTATGGAAGGTGGTGACCCTTTCACCAATGAAGTATAAAAGAGATCATTTAAATCATTCAAGGGTCACTTATTGTAAGAATTTACCAATAGCAACAACCCAAGACCTAGAGGTCAATGAATAGCACAAAAGAGAGAAACAATATGATAAGAATGCAATACAATATGATCAACTAGATGAGTACTGTTGTGAGGTTTCACACCATCGCCCCAAAGAATTTGGGGACCCCTAATTCTCGAGCAAGCCTTGACATTTTTCCTAGATCCTGGCATTACGAGGCCTTAGCAAATTTTTGGACTTAGATAAGTGAATTTTGAAAATTGACGAAATTGAATAACTTAAACATTTTCGAATTTGAGTATGAATTTGTTTTTTTTTTGGAAAACCTTGCAAATTTTGGGTGCTGGAATAGAGATCAAATAAAAAAACTAAATGGCCAAAAATATTTTGATTTGCCAAATGGAGATTTAATAAAACTAAATTGGACTTATCACCTTGGTGAAGCAATCCAAAAATCTAGGCAAGCAATTCGAGAATCTAGGAGCAAATTCACTAATGTGGGCATTAAAATCGAAAATCTGGCCTTTAAAATATAAAATCTGGGCATAGTAAAGGCCAGCGAATTTGTGAGGAAGTGCAGCGATTTTGCCAAAGGGGACGTTGCAAATTCAAAGGAGACTTGCGATTTTGAGGGAAGAGTTCCGAATTTTTGCAAAGAGGGCTGTGAATTTCATGCCCTAGCTGCGAAATCTGTAGAGGGAGCTGTGAATTGTGCCCAGGCTGCAATTTAGAAAGGGGCAGACCTGCAAAATTGGCTAGAGTTGAGGAAGAGCAAAATTGTCTAGAGCTTGCGGATTTGTCAAGGGATGTGCTATTTGGGGGCAGATTTACGAAATTCTTGGTGAGTGGACTGTGCATATGGTTGTTTTCTTCTTCTTTGGAATTGATAGTTTGTTGGTAGAAGACGATCTTCATATTTGAGGGTGAAGGCTGGTTCATGAAGCAGATTTTTTTCCTGTTCTTGCTTGGTTCTTCCTCCCATTTCTTGCTTGCATCATCCATCCATCACTTCATCATCTCATCTAGGGCTTGAAGTTGGGAGATATAAGTGTAGTTTCCATCTAGGATTTGGAGAAAGGAGATATAAGTGGTAGTCCCACCCCTAGGAACAAAGTTGGGAGATATAAGTGTAGTCCATCTCATAAGTTTTCGAAGAGGCAGAAATAAGTGGTAGTCCCACCCCTAAGTGAAGAGGCAGAGATAAGTGTAGTGTGATAGGAATTGAAGAGGCAGAAATAAGTGGTAGTTCCATCCCTAGAATTGGAAGGGCAGAGATAAGTATAGTCCCACCTCACTGTAGAAAGAAGGGGCAGAAATAAGGGTTAGGATGGCGGATGCTAGTGCAAGCAAGAACCCAAGGGGAATGAATGCCAAGAAAAACAAGGAAGACATGATGCCCAAGACCACCTTCTTCTCACAATTGAAGCGAGTCAGTGACACCAACATCGGTTCAGTGGATATGATATAGTTGAGAGATAGGTTGAAAGAAGGCCACTCCTCCATGGCGAAGAAGATCAGCAAGTGTGGGATTGTACAAGCTGCTGCCTTCCCTCCTACCTTGCCTTGTCCAGAGGTGGTGATGGAGTGTGCATCTTGGCTAGATATTGTGATCAAGTCTATCATCTTTGATGAAGGAAAGAGGGTGTTGGCTAACATCAGTGGGCAAGTGGTAGAGGAAGTGTTCAATATACCCCAGCAGAAGGGCATGATAGTGGTGTTGATGGATCAAGCGGCCAAGTTCTTTCAAGACAATTAGGATGTCTACCTCGCTCTACTAAAGTAGAATTGGTTGCACGAAGGCAAGAAGGGAGTCACCAAGTCATCAAGGCTCACCAGGTTAGATTTCAAATCAAAGTATGGCGATCTTGTTGTGCTTCTCAACCGAGTCATGGGCTCCGCTCAAGGTATGCAGTTTGAAACTTGGATGTACTATTTTATTGAAGAAATTGAAAATGGAAAGAGAAAGTTTGATTGGGCTAGAATTATAAGTGAAAATTTAGAGTTACAACTTATGACAATGCAAAATCAGAAACAATTCTACATGGGGTCCTACCTTTTCTATTTGATTGCAAGACTGTATGAACATCCTGGACTTAAGGCTAGAGGGGTGATTGGCAATGGGCCCGGACAATGCTTGGTGCATGAGTGCTATCCACAACTTCATTTGCACAACACCAAGGACTACAAGATATTTTATGATGTCTTTGCCATGAAGACAGTAAGGATATTGAAAGGGACACTCGCAAGGAGGCTCTCACTGGAAGCAGAGACCAAAGTCAAGAAGTTTGGGAGTTGGTTCATCCAGTTTCCGCAATTCACTTATATCAGAGTGGCTGGATACACGGCTTGTCCCAAGAGGCTTCCAAGGTACCCACCTGATAGGATAGTTTTGATGGAGTTGGCTAGGCAACTTGAGCAATATGACATTATGATGAAGCTTAAGGGTGAGACAAGGGTTACCTTCTCACTCATGATAGGCAATGATAGTTGTCCCAATCTTGTCACATTTGCAGCTGCGGAGAAAGAGTTAGAGCAATATCATCTAGGATGGTATAGGGCAAGGCAAGGATTCGATCCTAATGGTCTAATCAAGGCATCTCATGGGGATCCATTCAAGCATATTCCTACTTTGGAGGATTTTTGGGCCAATGCGCAGGATGACTTTCATGTGAGGAAGTTGGCTTTCTCAAGGTTATCGGTGGGCATGATGAGGGCAATCAGATGGAGAAGTCTTGACATTCCGAACCAGCTGGAAGAGGATGAAGATGTGCTAAGGGAAGATTACAATACAGTAGAGGGAACAGAGTTGAGTCCAATGGATTGGGGTGATAGTCGGGATCCTTCCTTAGATGCAGTAACAAGAACAGTTGATCTACACACTGAATAGTGGTATAATAGAAAGTTAAGGCAATTACAAAGTCGGAAGGTACACCTTACCTATGAGAAGATGAAGCCAGAAGAGGAGATTCCAGCGGAATCAGTTGGACAGCAAGGTGGGGGCAGTAGCCAGCAGCAAATAGTTAAGAGCAAGAAGAGGAGTTTGGAGGTTGAGAAAGGCAAAGAACATCAAGAGCCTCCAGCAAAGAAACAAAGTACAGTGTCATCAAGAGAGAGCATAGTTGAGGCTAGGAGCCAAGAGGTTGGTACAAGTGAGCAAAGGGCGGCGGTAGAGGTGAGCTCTGGTTCAGAATCAAGTGGTTATAGTAACAGTTCAGGGTACTCTCCTCTTTCGGAGAACCAAGTTAAGGATGTGACAGTTAGTAGTGAAGGAGGTAAGCCAATTGATATTGAGGCTCTATCAAGAAGCCAAGTGCCTAAGGTTGTTGGTAATGCTTTGCTAGTTGAACCGAATCCAGATTTGGGGAGATGCACTATGCCACTATGGTTGAGACAGATGCTTATGCCGAGGGGTGAGGTTGTGGCCATCCGAACAATTGAGGATATTCAAGGGCTAGTGGAAAAGGAAGATGATGCCAGACAGAAACAAATTGCAGGAACAGTGGCAAAGGTAATCAGGAATGATGAGGATGGTCACCGAAAGGTTCAGATCACGGTGCCAAAGGTTAGCAAGGCAGTAGACGAGATTGTGGCCCAAGACTATGAGATAGTAGAGCATGACATGGGAAGAATCACAAATGACATGGAGTGTGAGGAGGTTCAGGATGGCATAGCTTCAATTAGAGAAAGGTTGAGGAAGGCGAATGAAAAGATTGTGGAGTTGGAAAATGAAAACAAGTATTGGAGAGATAGCTATCATGGAGTGTGTCAACCTATCCAACAGTTGCATCAGGCAGCCCTTCCACAAAATAGTGGGAGCAATCTGTAAGAGATATCAGCTAAAAAGAAAGAGACGAAAAGTTGGATCAATAATACAATTCAAGAAGGGAGAAGGTTCTTTCCTTCCTTTACCTTGACATTCAGGTCATTTGTGTCTCTTAGGGACAAATTCAGAGCATTTGAAGGGGAGTGGAAGGATTTCCTTCCAATCCGTGACTTAGCCGTTCCCAGGTTACAGGCGGCCATAAAGCTATCAGAGGGATCCTTGGTGAGGGCCAAGTTGGTCAATGAAGGAGGAAAGAGTATTGTTGAGTATTATATTTATTAGAAAAAGTCACTCATTTATATTTATATGATACAAAAATATATTTCGTATATTTTTTAAATCAACTGTCAACTTATATAATGATAGTATTATTTAATATTATCATTAAGGACCAACAACATGGTCCAATATTTACGGCATAGTGTTGTTCCAACACCCACCTAGTTCAAACCTCTATTTGGCTTGATGTAAATGGACTTTGTACCCCTAATCTGCTGTTCAGTTTGCAAGTTTGTATCTCGTGTTATTCAAGATGAAGCCCCCCTTATGTGGTCTCGTGATTACTAGGCGTAGCTGCCACCTAGACTAAGGCCAAGGATCCATTGACGCTCTAAATTGATCGGACAAAAAATGTTTAATATTAAATACTAATAATATATTAATATTAGATATATTATATAGAATACTGTATTAAATTTTATAATACTGTATTTATTAAAATTTAATATATTATATATTCCATCCATGGGGCTTATGGAGTTCCATCCTCTTCTCATGGTGTAGGATTTTAGTCAAATGTTTCCCTCCCCTTGCTGGGTTTTTGAACTCAGTCTTGAGGGGGCTTCTTGAGGAAATCTAAGATATTCAGGAGCTAGTTGTGTCATGGGATTTCTTGAGGGAATCCAAGTCTTTCAAGAGCTACATGTGTCATGAGGCTTCTCAAAAGAATGTAAGTCTGTCAAGAGCTGATGGTGACATCAAGGACTCTTTAGGCACTTTGATCAAGGTTACCTCTTAAACAATAAAAATTGGAATAAAATGAGAGTGATGCATGGGCCCTAGTTCTAGTCCTCTTAACTACCATTAAAAGTGGGATTTCTTCTTTGAATATTTAAGGTGACTCAATGGTTTATTCTCAATGCCATCAGCAAATTTGGTAGTAAATCATCTTGCCAACATGGCACAAACCACCCCAATGAAGTCTTATTATTTCCAATAACGTTGAATTGAGAATTTGCTTGGCAGCCAAAAGTAATGAGGTGGCAAATGACTAACACTCCATTGTTTTCTCCCATGCAATGATGGCTTTAAAAGTTTTCCTTCAATTTCATTTTTCTGCCAACTCTATTGCCTTCAAATATGTCACAACATTCTGTAAAGTGGTCATTTGCCTAAATCCTTGCATTCACTTTCTCCAATTTTTTCTCTGCTTCACCCATTATGGACCAAAAGTTTCATCTGTGTACCATTCTACAAGATGAAGATGTCGTTCTACAACCTGGTAACTATCATTCAGCTGTGGAAGGTCTTTGAGATGGATAATGACTCCGTGATGAACACCATTAAAGCCATTTCAGAGGCAGATTGTGGCAATTTTTGACAGCCTGAATGAATTCAAGCATATCTATTCTTTTTTGCTCAAATCTTCTTGGTTTCATTCAAGATAAATAAGTGGTTTGGGCTTTGGTAGTCATGTATATCAGACCTGAGTTCAAGGGTGGCATCAAGAAATCTGTGGAGGCTATGAAGATGGCATCTGTTGGGATGACCCTCACAATGTTTTTTGTCAATGAGCCTCTTAAAACAACAAAAAGAAAGATTATTCTCTTAAAATAAGGAAATAAAGCATTTGCAGAGCCACATGGTGTGTAGTGAGGGAGTTTTCTCCACCAAGTTGGATCTAAAGCACATCAAAGCCCCTTTTAAATTCTTCTCATTGGGCTGGACATTCCAAAATGCAGAGGATGGAGAAAATGGTCAAGATGTTCTTGCATGAGACCAAGATTCTACCAGTGTTGGAGTTGACAACTCTTACAGCACTACTGCTCAACTGTGGAAGTGGATTAAGATGTTTTACCCAATAAGATTGTGGTCTTTAATATTAGCATATCATATTTGTTTCTGATGTTGCAAATTTTTTTGGTTTCCTCCCTTATTGTTTTCAGGTTGAGTTGATATGGGAATTCTGCCAAACATGGCCATCCTGATTTTGTAGAACTTCTTTTATTGAATACAAAAGAAGAGGGCCCGACCACTGAATTTGCAATATATATTAATATATTTATTAATAATATATACATAAATATTAAAAATATCAAATTATTAATATTAAAAATTTCTTATCATTGCCAACTCTCATGGGAACACCCCTTGCTTCAACTGTGGATGTGCATACAAGTATTTTGCCCAGGAACATGGCCTTTTTGGGAAATAAGCATACTATATTTGTTTCTAATGTTTCCTTTTTTTTGGTTTCCTGTGAAGTCTGAACCCACCTATCATTTTCAGGTTGTGCTGGTATCTGAGTTTTGCCATACATACCTACTCTATTTTTGTAAAACTTCTTTTATCTAATATAAAGGGAGAGGGTCCAACTCCTAATTTTACATAGATATCAAAATATGTATTGTTAATAATATATAAATAAATATTAAATTTATCATATTTTATTAATATTAAAATTTTCTTATTATTATATAAAATAAAATATTAAATTATGATTGCATTTTCCAATATTATGTGTGTTGTTATCCCTCCACTATCCAAGTCTCCCTATCCCTGAAACTCGTTCCCATGTTCTGAACTTCCATGAAACAGTGTTTATCCTTGATTCTGATCAATGCCCAATTATTTTATACCAAATGCCATGATTCAATTTGGTTATGTGTGCAGGAGTGAAGACTAAAAAGATAGATGGGCGCATAATTCCGTAGGCTGGTAATTGAGTTGACAGCGGCAGTTCACATGGTAGCAGAAATCAAGAGAATACAAATGACTCTAGACACATCCAAAAAAGATAAAGGAATATTTGAACCTTGATAAATTATTAAAGGTCTTGGATCTTCAATGCTTTTAATAGAGAAAGGAGGACCTCAAAGCAAGAGAATGAGAAAGAGAGTGGGAGACAGGGACTAGCAATGGATGATCATTTTATGCACAAACAAGTCAAAGTAGTGGTGGAACTAAAAGGGTCTCTAGGTGGGAGGCTTACAAACCTCAATGAACAATCTAGCAAGGACACCGAGGAACAAATTTGAAGGAATTTGAAAGCGGTAGGTAAAACATAGAGTTGAATGATATTGGAGTCATAATTCTGATCTTTCTTTCTTCACCTTCTTATCTAGTGGATGATCAAAGTGATAATGACAAATCTCATCACTCCCTATGGAAGCTGCCACCCACTATGAGGGTGGCTGGGTGGAACAATAAACCTATTTCCTTTGTTTGGATTAGAGAAAAGTGGCAGTGACATGATCCCAGAGTCTCTCAGCAAAATCTGACTCTCTTTTATTTACCTCTGATATTTATGGCTGAAAAGCTAGAGCTGTAAGGTATAGCTCTACAGTCTAGAGAACTAATCTTGGGTTGCTTTAGAAAGGAGACTTTCCTTTAATGTTTGTTCTATTTTTTATCTAAAAGAGTGTTGACCAACACAGAGCATATTAAAAAAAGTTCCTAGCTTAGTTCATTAAGGCAGAATGCTGAAGGAGGATGAACTCCTAGCTTCCTCCTATTTAAGGGACACCTTGAGTTCTTGTGGGTAATATATGACCCAATCTACTCAGTCTCTAAGATTGCAGAATTCAAGCTTGACTCAGCTAGATTGGATTTATGTTTCTCTCTAGTTTAATATAGAAAGAAGAATTCTAAATAAGTTGTTCATCTTGGAATTTTGGTAGCAAAGCCCAACAAAAATTATCCTTAGTACCCCAAGAGAACAATATCAGAATATAATTGGTTGTGCATGAGTATAAATCAGTTCACATGAACAGTTAGTTTATTGATATCTAAGTCTTGAACTTTGATTACACATAAAATGATTTGGTTTGATTTTTAGAGATACTAGTGTTATGAGTTCAAGGATATGATTTAGAATTTAGATAAAATGGGGCTGTTGAACTCAATCTTTGTATTGCATTCAAGTTCTAATATTATAGTCTCAAAATATGACTATGATTTATTTATGAAAATAAGTTTTATCACTCCTTTAGAGATCAAAAATATAAATATGACTAAACGCCTGCTGATAATATCATATTAAGATTCAAGAAAAATAATAATTTATGATACAATAGTGAAATAATATTTAATTTGATCTTCATTAATCCATTCCACATCGACTAGCATGATGCACGGAAGACTCAATGTTACCCCCAAGGACTACATTCATCATGAAATTACAATCAATTATCCCCCCATAAGAGGGAAAGAGAGAAACTATATAGCAAAAAGAAACTAAACTCGGTCTATGAATCAATCGGGGTCACAGTTGGAAGCTACGCGGGAAGGCAAAGGCTGCTTATAAAAACAAGGAAGCTCCTAGGAGTCGGAATGTTTCAAAAATCTGTATTTAACCTTGGGGTATCTATGTTGAGGGAAATAGTTGATTGAATAACTGTTAAAATGTGTCACAATATATTTATCATTATGGCATGTGAATCGCTTGTTCTCCCGTCTCTTCTTTGTTTTTTTGTGAAGTTGAATTAATGTTCTGTTTTTCTAGAAGAATATGTGAAGTCTTGCCCTAAGGCACTTAGGAGATGATATCAAATATTGATAAAATGTTGTTCAACAATGAAGCAACAAATAAGTTTGGTAACTCAACCTACTAGGTTTAGCAACCCAGCAAGGGCTTTGTGGACCCTAAATTATCCCTGTTCCTGCTGCAAGTCACTGAGTTGGTGATGCAGGTGCATCCGGCGATTGGAAACATTTTGCAGATTCTGGATTATACATGGTTATTTTACTTTGTAATATGGCTTAGTAAGCCATTTCGTGTCTTGTTGATGTAATAGAGTATGAGACTAGGTCTCGGTTATATCGTGATAGTCTAAGTGTTCTTAGACATAATAAATAACAGGTTTGCATAATCGTGAAGTTGACAACTTCATTGTCAACTCCACGATTCTTTACTAGTTTAGTTAGTATACCATCAGATTACCAATCAGTCTTTTGAGTCAGTTAAGCATAGTGGGAAGTTAGAAATTAGTTATAGGAAGTTATCGGGTATTTTTGGGGAAGTCTTTATCTTGTATTCGGTAGCCAATGAATGGCAGAGAAGGGAGGAATTGATAGGACCAGAGATGATCAATGTAATACAAGAGAAGATGAATAACATAACAGTTCAGATTTTCACATGATATTCTCTGTGCCTGTTCGGCTTTTCCGAACGTTTCATTTGCTTATTTGAAATTCATTTTGTTTTAGCTTACTCGCTCAATATTATTGTCCAATTATCCATATTATCTTCATGATTGCTAAGGGTGGTGAACGAGCACAATTCATATTGTGTCTTGATCCCGCGCGATGTAGAAAAAACGCACAAACAGTTTGGAATACGAACGAATGAAGAATGGAGTGTTAAGATGTGCTGCTTTAGGCCACGGGATAGCTAAATGATGATGCATTGACAGTCATGATATAACAAGATTTCGGGACTCTGTGTATTTAAAATATTAGCCAATTCTTAGTATCGGATCTTGATGGAAGAAGTTTTATTGAATCAGGTTTGGTAACAGAGAAACCGAATGGTAAATTTGTGGAGTCTCAGTTTGTAACGGTTTTCCAAGAACCATTGCATGAGTTTATACTGGTGTCGATTTATGCTATCGACAAGTTTAATGAGCCAGTTGATGCCACGGGATATCCGAGTATATATTCTGTTACGAGAGAAAGGTGTGAACGAAGACTGTTACAGTTCCATGCGACACTAGACAACGCAAAGCCAATACTGTTTGCTGCAAGGTGGAAGTTTGGTGTCGGGTATCATGACCATCAGTGGAACCTGTGAGCATTGAGTTTACCAAGAGGAACGATTCAAATGATAACCAATATCTTATGTTTTGCATTCAGCATTGAGGAAATGATGAAAGGTGGCGGTGGGTTATGTTAAATGCATGTTCATGTTGAATCCGTAAGATGGTGTTTCGACAGTCCCGCAAGGTACTAAGAAACAGTGAATCTAATCAACTGTTGGTGAGCTAGTTTAATAATTAATCAAGGAGAGTTATATTATAAGGTTTCTGTGGTTGATATTTGCATCATTGAGAAATCACAAGCTAATGAATCTCTCTCTAATCGGCTGTCACATGGTTTGAATCGACATTATTATTCTATTGGTATCAGATTGTGGTAGTTAGTTGGGCTTATTCAAGCTTCGGTTGCCAAGCTCTGCATCAGTTGGCCTGCTATATCCCTGTTTGCTTGACTGTTGAATCATTTCTACTGAATTTTCCATGTGCATGTGAAGTTGTCAAAACTTCTATTCCAAATAAGCACGTTGGACCTTGAGTTAAATTGGAGCTCACAGTGAGAAGAACTTGAAGGGTTGGATATAAGAAGGTGGAGAAAGAAATAGCAGGAGAATTCCAAGTGTCGAAGGTGAGATGGCTAGTGGATGATCAAAGTGATAATCACAAATCTCATCACCCCGTATGGAAGCTACCACCCACTATGAGTGTGGCTGAGTGGAACAACAAACCTATTTCCTTTGTTTGGCCTAGAGAAAAGTGGCAGTGACATGATCCCTGAGTCTCTCAACAAAATCTGGCTCTCTTTTATTTTCCTCAAATGTTTGTTACATCCCTCTTTCATGAACTTTTTATATAATTGTTTAAATTGCATAATTAGAGATGTGATGATGTTATTTGAAGTTATCTAAACATTTGTTGATGGATTAATGGAATTGATGATGTAAATTCTAGCAACTAATGCTTTGTTGTATAGATATCTGGTATGGTAAGAAGATTATGTCGAACTACCTTTGTGTATTCGAGTGGATGTAGAAGAATTGATTGCTCTCGGAGAAGGGAGGGAGAGTATCATCTGGGAGAGGGGCACAGACACAAGGAGAGGTCAAAGTTGTCATCTTTGCCAAGAGCGATGAGATAAGTAAACCTTCAGGGTTTGTTTGGTTACCCTAGATTCGCAGGGTCAAGTTAGTGGTTGTAAGTTCCAATCAACCAGTTGGTCTAGTCTAGGTTACCTTCTCTTGTTAAATCCTCTTATTTGAAAATCTAATTAAACACTTGAACAGAACTTATAATGATAATAGTGAATCTATAATACCTTCATATATTCAACCAATCTTATAATGATAATTTCTTTGATATATTATTATATACACACAAATGAGGCACATAAAATATACATGTATATATATACACACACACACATATGCATTTGTGATGTAATAAGATCGATGCATATATGCATGTGTGTGTGTGTGGCAACTTTGATAAAGTTCTGTTGGTTTAACCAATAGCTGGCTTGTAGAAACCTTGTGATGTTAGGAAACTTAGTAAAGTTTTGTTGGTTTAACATAATATCAGATTCTTATTTCTGTTTTAACTAGTCAATGTTATGAGTTAGCCAAAGGGAATTGTTATTGTCTTATCTGTGAATAATCATATGAATGTTGTTAATGACGGTTATTGTCAGGACTCGGTAGACATTTGAACAGTTGGCTTGTTAGCAGGTTACAACCCCATGAAGGTCGTTAATGACCATTAATGTTAGTAGACTGTAATGTCCCCTTCTCGGCACTAGGCTATTTAGATGCCTGATTAGTCTATCTATCCATCCGGATGGACTAATGGCCGCTTCTCGGAGGATGTCAGCCAGTCACATTGTTGCACGGGCGAATATTTATATTCGGGGCTTAGTTTCTATAGTTAGAATCACTTTATTTAATAGAGTGTGTTATAAAGTCACTTTAAGTTATAAAAGTGACTTAAGTGAGCTTTTATCCCACATAGCTTAGCTTTTTGTACTTGCACTCACTTCAAGGTTATAAAAAGGAATAGTACACCTCGGAAAAAGCACCATGAGATAATATAAAAAAATAAGAAAAGAAATCTGGTTGCTTATTGTGACTGGTTATTCCAAGGACGCAAACCCTTCGGAATTTGTGGAGGTATTGGACGTCACCCCAGCATCTCCTCAAAAGGTGGAACTACTCAGGTTTCACATTTGGTTATTAATTGGTAAGAACGGCATTCCTTATCCAGCACTATTCTCATTTTAAGAAGCAAACATTTGCAGACTCTCAGCTCGAATCTGGAATGGTGTAACTGTATGATGAAGTAAGAGATGCATATCTAACGTGGTTATTGGAACCTCAAGAGAAATAGTATCGAACTGGTATATGAAAGCACAGGTAACAGGTAGAAATCATACATTGGATATACACACACGAGTTCTACTCTCGAAACTCCAAGTGATTCTGCAGTCCCCTTACTTCCTGCCAGTACACGATATTAGGTTATATACGCAGCAGGCCATAGTCGGAATTTGAGAACAGGCAGATTATGGAACTTCCCTCAGCATGAATGATCAGGCAAATATTCTCATCACACAAGAACATCAGTGCAGGTCTATGAGGAGTTAATGCAGCTGCATTCGCTGTGTCTGTAGAACACCGCATCCTCACGCGGCTGTCTCCTGTGCGTGCTCACTGGTCACGCGATACAGCTCCAGTCTCCACGCGGGTAGCTTCCACAGCAGACAGGGAACTCCAGCACCCACGGGTATCACTCCTGCCTTCCTACGTGCGTGCATACGGGTGGTTGGTATTCGTGAATCTCTGTTAGCTATTGTTATTGTAATACGTAAATGATTGTAATGTTACATCTTCCTGCTCATTGTTGAATGTTAATGTTATCTGAGAAGTCATTCCCGTGTATTTTGGTAGCACTTAGACATTGCATAAATTCTGGAAGTTATATTTGAAAATACATTCCTTATTCAGTAAACAGGGGTAACATTAATCTGAGATTGGTATGAGACAACAAACAGTAATCTTACTTATTGTTAGAAACCAAACTGGCATGCTGTGGTAGAACTAGACAGTAACGTTTATGAGAAAGTTATTTTGACAAATTCAATCCAGTTATATCAGAAAATTGCATGAGAATTGCCTTAGGAACATTTCATAGACATTTAGCAGTTAGCTGGTCAGATGGTTAGTAAACAGGTGAGTCAGTTGATCTCTGACATATATAAACAAGTTGAGAAAGGGTGGTGAACACTGACAACATGTAAATCGTGCTAGGCTGCTAGCATTTTTTACCCGCATCCGTAGCACGATTTACTGACAACACATAAATCATACTAGCATTCTTACCCTCTCTTCTATTACTGCATTTCATTTTATGAAAAGAGAAGAATGCAAATGTTTTATTAATGGAATTTACATGCACATGTGGAAAGATTTCATTTCTATCAAGTTTTAGAACAAGTGGAAAAGTGCAAATTTATTATTTTATCAGCATGATATAATATTAGGGGCGAAAATTGTTTGTTATTTTATTTTGAATTACATAGCATGTTACAATATTTATGGCTGAAAAGCTAGTTATCTCTAAGGTATAGCTCTACAATCTTGAAACTTGATAACTAATCTTGGGTTATTTTGGAAAGGAAACTTCTCCTTTAAATTTTTGTTCTATTTTTTCTAAAAGAGTGTCGATTGACGCAGAGCATATTAGAAAAGTTCCCAGCTTAGTTATCTAAGGCAGAATGGTCAAGGAAGGTGAACTCCTAGGGTCCTCCTATTTAAGAGAGACCTTGGGTTCTTGTGGATATTGTACGACCCAGTCTACTCAAGTCTCTAAGATTGCAGAGTTCAAGCTTGACTCAGCTAGACTGGATTTATGTTTCTCTCTAGTTTAATATAGAAAGAAGAATTATACATATATTGTTCATCTTGGAATTCTGGTTAGGAAGCCCAACAAAAATTATCCTTAGTACCCCAAGAGAACAATATCAGAATAAAATTGGTTCTGCACGAGTATGAATTGGTTCACATGAACAGTTAGTTTATTGATATCTAAGTCTTGAACTTTGATTACGCGTCAAATGATTTAATTTTGATTTTAAGGAATACTAGTGTTAAAAGTCCAAAGATATGATTTAGAATTTAGATAATATCGCATTCATATTATGAAGTGAAAATGGGGCTGTTGGACTCATTCTTTGTATTACATTCAAGTTGTCTAATATTATGGTCTCAATATATGACTATGATTTACTTATGAAAATAAGTTTCATCACTCCTTTAGAGATCAAATATATAAATCTGAATAAGAGCCTGGTGATAATATCATATTAAGGTTTAAGAAGAACGATGATTTAAGGGACAATAGTGAAACAATATTTAATTCGATCATTGATTAAACCTTTTCCAATTGACTAGCATGATGGTTCATGTCAAAGAAAAAAAATTAGCCAAACACCTAGCACATTTTGGCATTTCAAATACATCATTGATATCCTCAGATGTAAAGTACCTTTTTTAAGAAAGTAATTCTATCTTTAGTAATTGAACTTATAATAAAGTAACAAACTACTTCAGTTTCTCAATCAACAGAGAAAAGATGCCCTAAATCATAAGACAGGGAATCATGAGATATACCATCCACATAGGGAAGTTCGTCGGATGGCTGCAAAGAACCCGGCTTTGCTGACCTCAGAATTTCTTTTACCACACCCCCATCTCCAGATAGATCTATTACATCTCCCATGGTTTCTGTCAAAATTTATGGAAAAATTAATTAGAGGGCAGACTGTTCAGACCTAAGAATAAAACAAACTCTATCATTACCGCTTGTTTTGCTAATTAAAAGTCAATAAGCAACCTACAGATAAACTTGTGATTCCTGTTAGGTTGACCTTCAAGGTCTGAGTTATTCAGATTGCTTCAGAGGTCTCTATTAAGCAGATAGGAAGAAAGAAATAGCAAAAGCAACAGCCATCTTAGGCTAAAATAATGCAATAAGGAGTGCATCAATAAGACCAATCAAATAGCAAAAGCAACAGCCATCTTAGGCTAAAATAATGCAATAAGGAGTGCATCAATAAGACCAATCAAAATTGAGATATATGCTAAAAGGTATATACTATACATCAATCAGGATACTGTTTAAATATGGCTCCACCAATGTTGGAAAATATCAGCACATTGAGAGAATTACATTGATAACAATAACAGAAAAATACCTACTCGAGTAGGTCACATTTAGCAGAGGGAAATCAATTCAAAACATGAAACCCATATCTGTTGTAACAACAGTATTTAAATTCTCAGTGAAAGTACACTGCTAATCTGAAATATTTAATAACAAAAACTACCGCGCACATGCTTGAGTCAAAATACAAATTTAACTAAGAAAGAAAGTTTTCATCACAAAAGACATAAGAGTAAAAGCATCACGGATAATTTTCTGCCAAAACACTAGAGGCTACTGTCAGATCAAATGAGTGGCATCAACAGATCACAGTAATTATCTTGCACTCATGAAAAGTATACTAACAAAAAAAGATAGTGCAATGGCTTTTCAAGAGGTTTCCTATCTAAAGAATATCCGTGGGCAATCCAAAATCCTGATATATGAGAATGTCTGTCATGAATTAGCAAATGCCATCAAGAATGAATGAATTAGGACATACCCAATGGCCAAATAAGATGACTTCGATAATTAGACAGTGTTGGGTGGATATTTTGCAACCGACAGTTTTGGGAAAAATTCAGTTACAAAATAGTGATAGCAGCCACAGCGTGTGAGACAATGTCTCTCCTACCTTAAAGGGAAGGCTCCCCCTTCTCACTGTTCCTTGGATCAACTCAGGGTAAGCAAGAAGTTAAGAGATTATCAAATAGGGTGTTACAAATATTTCTTCCTCTTATCTTTCAAAAAGGAAGCCACTTACCTGAAGAACGAGTAATGGGCAAAGCTTTAATCTCTAAACTACACTTCTATCTAAAGTTGGAAACAATAATACCGATAAACCAAACACCAACTCACAGGCTGATTCAAAAGCGTACCGGCTTGGCTCTAAGACCTATTTATCTATTCTATAAGAAACACCTCTACCATTGGGGCACACAGACTTCCAAAAGTAGAGATTTTCTAACTATTCTAACAAAGGGTATGAAAATAAGATGGTAATATAACCTACAATCACAGCTTCTAGTTTTATATTACCATAATTGCTCCCAATCACAGCTTTGGCTCCGATTGTTTCTGATTTTCAATTTGCTCTTAACAAAACACAAGAATCACATAAACAAAAAGACAGTAAAACCAAATTGCAGTCACAGCTTCCAATTTGATTCACCACAATTGCACTCAGTCACAGCTTCAGTTCCAATTGTTTCTATCTATTTATATTTCTCCAAAATAGTACTACACAATCACAGTTATGCTTGCACAAGTTTGGCAGAGCTCTCGTGCATAAAAATAAAGATGATATTTACAATGAGGGCTCATTCCTTTTATAGAAAAAGAAATGAGAAAAAGGAGGAAAAAGTGGGAGAAACTCAACCACTTTGACCTGGTCTAACTAGGTGAGAAGAATTATTGGATCACATATCATAAGGACATGTAATCGAATTTACATGTAATTGCATTGCATGCAATTCATCTTCTCTAATCTACAAAGCATGAAAACTAAAGAAGAAAGATGAAGAAAGGGCAATTAATCTTTGAATTTATCAAGGAAAGCCTTATATTTGGCAATACAATCATGAATAAGAGGAAGATCTGAAATCTTCATGGTCTCTGAAATAGCTTCAATTCTGATTGCACCCGTAGGTGCTGAGTTCACAATTTTGTAATCTTTTCCTCTTCAATGAAGAGATTAATCATCTCTGGTAAGAACATTGCATCCTATTTATCTGAGATTGCTGATGATGTCCACTTCTGCTACTTGATAGCTCTCCAGATCCTCTTGTAACTTTGCCAAAAGCTTTTCCATTCCCTGGACTTCGTCAAGACTTTGCGAGGAATCGATATACCCAATCTCTGTATCTCAGATTTGATCAAGAGTTGATGAAACAAGTGAGGTTGTGGCATGAGCCAGCTCTTTGTCATATTGATATTTCATCTTTCCTTTGACTTTTGATGGTGCCGACATATCCTATGCTGCAACATGGAAATTTAAAAGGGTAAATACGTCATTTGAAGAGATTGGATCCATGAGAGGATTATGCTTTGGCTTGCAATGATGGATCTATGAAGAACAAGGTATTCGGAGTATTGATTAGATACTCAATGAACACACATGTTGGCTTGAAATGAGAAGAATGGCACATGTATATGAATGAATAGGAGTGAAAATGGACTTGTGAAGATGTAATGCATGAGGGGCTTTATTTGTGTGGCCAAGAATGCAAGTTGGAAAGACATGAGAACATGTAAATGGTAGTTTTGGTATCAAAAGAGTGACCCTTTTTGCCAAAAACGGACTCTTGAAGAGTGATTACATGTAATGAAAGATGACATGTTTTCACAGCAAATGGACTTAAGAAATGCAACTACATGTATTGGAAAATGAAGGATGAATTAGCGTGGATGGATGTACTTGCATTTTTGAGAAATGACTTCATCTTTCTTCAAGAACAAACAATCAAACAAGCAAGCAAACAAGAAAGCAAAACACAAAAACATACCTCTTGCTATTGACCCAAACATGTTAAAACTTGAAACCAAAACTCCACATGCAATTTCGTTTTTGAGTAAAAGATGATTTTATGCATTGAGAAATGAAGGATTTAATCTTATTTAAACACAAAAATGCATAATACATGGGCTACATTTGAACAAATGGGAACAAATGAGCTATAAAATGCAACATTATAGAAGAAATAAGATAAAAACAAAAACAAAAACCATTACAAATACTTACTTGGAAGCCAATGAGAGAAAAATGGAAGGAAGAGAAGTTGAAATGTCTTTGCCTTCTCCAAAAACGGGTTATAGAGATGTATTTGCATCCAACCACTCAAAATCCTTGACTATTTCCAAGATTCAACTTTGCTGGACGTTTTTACATGCATTTGGAAGCAAAACGGGTTCTCAAAATGCAAATGCATGGATTCATTTGTGTTGAAAACCTTGGAAAAGCATCTTCAAGCAAAAACGCATCCTCTAGATGCAAATACATGCAAAGTTTTTAAGTATTTTGAGCAAGAATGAACACTTCCAGCCAAAACAGATTTAGAAGATGCAAATGCATATGTTATTTTAACATGTTTTTGCCTTAAAAACACTTGGCAAACAAAAAACACAGCCTCCATGTGCAAAGACATGCCACATTTTGGTAAGAATGATGCCCTAAATCCAAAAACGGGTTTAGAAGATGCATTTACATGCCACGTTTTTTGTTGTATTTGGTGTTTAAGGCAAAAACGGGTTTAGAAGATGTCATTGCATATGTTATTTTGGGATGCCTTTGGCTTGAAAAAGCATTCCCAGCCAAAACGCACTCTAAGAGTGCTATTACATATCACGTTTTGCATGTTTTTGGTCAAAATGAACACTCCCAGCCAAAAACGGGTTTAGAGGATGCAATGACATGTTTTATTTTCAAAACTTTTACCTTGGATATTCATTCCCAGCAAAAACGCAGCCTCCATGTGCATGTGCATGTGAAATAAAATATATTTTTGACTTGGTCAATGCATTTCCAAAACACACTCTCTACATGTAAATGCATAAGTTATTTTTAGTCAAAAAACTCACTTTCCAAGCAAAAACGGGTTCTCTACATGTCATTACATGTTTTATTTTGCAAAGCATTTACATGGATAAGTCTTTTACATGTAAAGTGGACTCTACGGATGCATTTACATGTTTTATTTTGAATGCATTTGGAAGAAATAGCTTTTGTACATGTAAATCTCACTCTAGATGTGAAGACATGTTTTATTTTTTACTTCAAAACACTTATTAGCAACCTTAGAGTAAAAACGCACTCTCTAGAGGGCATTTGCATGTAGAATAAAACATGTTGAAAGCCATTTACATGTAAAGTGGAGTCTCTAGATGTAAATGCATGTTTTATTTTTCAACTTTATATGCAAAGTGGAGTCTCTAGATGTATTTGCATAAAAAGTAAAAATTTGAAAACATGTAGTTGCTATACACACTTAAGTGATTTATTTAAGCACATGTCTATTTAAAATGTTAAGTGAAATATTACTTTAAGAGTCCAAAATAACTATTAACACAAAATATAAAGTATATAATGTGCAAATGTTATTTTATAAAGTAATATTTAACTTGTGTTATTTTAAACATAAAGTAAAACTCAACATTTAAATAGAATGATAAAGTAATATAGTCACTTAAGTGAAAAATTAAAAAGCAACTCAATGTAAAAATATATCATAAAGTGCACTTTAATCACTTAAGTTAAAAATTTAAGTGATAAAGTAAATCAAAAACATAACATAAAGTGATTAAAATGTTATATTTTTTAAAAAGTGCAACTCAACTATACAAAATAACATCTATTTTTTAAATGTGCAGTTGAGCTTGGAGAGTCCACTTTTTGGGCACTTAAATGACCATATCTTTTGATTGAAAGGTCCGATTAGCGCTTGCGATAGATCGAATCAAAGGGAAAACCGAAAGCAAGAGATTGGACAAAACAAAAAAACAAAAATCAACTAAAAATACACTCAAAAGCACACCAAAGGACGCCGAAGGATTCAAAAATCAAATATAGGAAGACAAATTGAAAAAACGAAAAAGACTTGACGAAAATCTTCAGCATAAAGATTCACTAATCAAATTGAGATCAACTGATCGATCATTATTAGCTAGTTGAATAGTGAATCAAACATAGAGAAATACGAAACTAAGTTTAAAAGTTTCCTACTGTTGCCTACATTTTGTGGTGACAAAATGCAAGACAACAAACAAAAAGAAAGCATTTATAAATAGGTGTTGACTATTACCACAAAGAAAAAAAAACTAAATTAAAGACAAGGTTTACATGGTTCATTTAAGCTGAAAAGAAAGATTTTTGGCAAAGACTGTCTAGGAGATATTTCATCACTATTCCAATCAACACTCCATGATATATCATCACGATGAAAAAGAATAATTAAAAATTGCAGAAAATGGCTTTTAAAATATAACTAAGATGCAAAAAATGGGCCACCTATAGAAAGAGAACAAGAAAATGATAAATAAAATAGCCATTATGACCATTAATTTGTTCGACCAACAATTCAAAATTATAAAATGACCATTCTCTTCGGGCAGTACTTCTTTTTATTAAATTAATAATAAGCCTCCAAGGGAAGCTTAAGCCCAACCCATCACGTATATTCAAATTATGAGTGTGCTTGTTAATCTCAATGGCCTCTCTGAAACACCATATAAATGAACATGCCTACACTGCTAAGACTAGCATTACGAACAGCAAATGTTTTGTTTTGTTTTTTAAAAATGGCTCCACCAAAACAAACTTACTCGCACGAACACATTATGTATGTCTACACCATGTCTATACACCTTACTTTTGCTTTTCCTAATTTAGAGAAAACTGCTTATTGACGGCTCATCTTTCATATCACAGTATCTTTGCAGATCTATCCTCCAAACTCCTTGATTACGCCTCTAATATTAGTTTGTAGCAACCTTATTTGAGCCTACATCATTGACCTCCCAAGTGTTTGCATGTAGCAGACATAACTAAACTGCCTGATGACATTTTATAGCAACTTTGTTTTGGCCGACACCATCAACCAGGATGAGGATGTCAACTAAAACTACCATTTGGATTCAGGATTTGGATTTATATATATAAATTTCTTCTTTAATTGTTTCTAAACTACAAGAACACACAGTATTCCCTTTGCTTGAGATTACACAACGAAGACAAGCTAGGATCATATTACATAGAAAATAATGAAAAATGAGTTAAATGCATAATACCCCATGAAGATTACAAGAATAGGAGTTGTACCAGAGAGGATTACCAAGTGTTTAAAATCCCCATCTCTGATTCTCTACAGTCTTCTTCTATCCATCTTGACTTCACCTCGCACCATCTATCAGAAAGTACCACAGGCCAAGGAGGACATTAATGTATTGACAAGTTGACCAAAGGTAAGTGTCCCCAACCTTTATCTCTTTCTTTTGGTACTTTTGTTTCTACCATGAATATTGTATGATTCATGTGATAGATAGCCTAGTATTTCATTGCCTCACTTCTATCTTGCACATTGTGTAAGAAACAAGGCAGAACACACAACTGAGAGGGGGGGGGAGGTGATAAGTTGTGTCTAATAAACTCAAAATTTCACCCAACACTTAACCATAAAAATTAGATCAGAATGATAAACATTAAAGCACTGAACTACAAAGCACAAGAACACATAACAACAGAGTTTTTGCGTGGAAACCCAGTTAAGGGAAAAACCACAATGGGGATCAAACCCACAAGATGATGTACTAGCACAATAACCCTGTTAAAGGTACAAAGGGGAATGCACATGCATTCAGGCACACTACTTAAAGCTCACTGCTCAAATACAATAGAGGGCAACAACCCTGAAAATACAACAATGGCTACAACCCCAAAATGGACTCCAATTCACTATGGACAACAATCCACTAATTTATGAATTGACTGATAGCAACTCTGATATGTGTTGTGAGGTTTTTTACAACATCGCCCCATCCATGGGGACCCCCTAGTTTCAACCTTTTAGACTTAGCCAAATTTTACCTTGCCCCGTCCTCGTGGTTTATTTGCCTGGTTTGATTCGGTGAATGCAATGCAGTGTTTGGGTGCGTTTGGTTTTAGATCGAAAGGTTTGATTTTGGTTTGAATTGAGGATCTTGACGATGTGGTGATTTTGAATTGAGGATTTTATGAATTGATTTGAAATGGAAAATTTGATGAGGGATGAAGTTGGAATTTGTTTGATTATTTGAAATTTAATTTTGTGGCCTTCAAAATTCTTGGCGTTTTGGCAATCTTGATGGAATTGAATTTCAATTTTATTTAATTGCTAATTTTGTGATTTTTGAAAATGATTTTGGGGTTTGCAAATTTCAATTTATCCTTTCAAATTTCGATTTCATGATGATTTTGGATTGCAAATTTCGATTGGCTAATTTTATTTTATTTTTATTTTTTGAATTGCCATGGTCATGATTTATTGATATTGTTGATAGATCCAATGATAATTTCGAAAATCCTTGTTTGGATTAATGGTATTTCAAATTTCGAAAAATCTGAATGGCAATTCAAAATTCTTTGTTTGTTATGGCCAATTGCAAATTTTTGGTTTGATGATCATTGTTATTTTCGAGATTCAATGGAATCTGGACTGAATTCTTAATTTTCAAATTTGTGGACTTCCTTGCTATTTTCGAAATTGTCATTGGTTGGATAGTTAATCTTTTCAATTCAAAATCTTATTTTACATTGAAAATTCTAAATTCTAAATGCCTTGGATTTAATTGGATATTTTTGTGTGCAAATCAAAAAATTCATGTAATATGGTGCTAGGTCAGCCTGCTTCCTTCAACATTTAATGGTTTTCTTTTGCAAGATCGAAAATGTCTATTTCCTTGCCCAGGTCGGCCTTGTTTTCTTGCTAATTTAATTGTTTTTTACAATTTTGTGCTAGGTCGGCCCTCTAGGGGCAATGCTCTTGGCGGTTATAAAGTGGAGCGGCTCCTCTCCTCTCCTCATTCATTCTTCATCCCTTCCAACACCAGCGAGCTCTAAGGAGCAGAGCGAAATTGTTTGAGCAGCGAACTAAAGGCAGTCATTAGCGAAAGTGTTTAGTTGAGCAGATCTAAATGTTAGAAGGCAGCGGCATTGCCGAAGGCTGACAGCAGACTGTTGGGCTCTAAGGAGCAGAGCGAAGCATAAAGGGAGCAGATTTTGAGGCAGACTTAAAGGCAGCCCTGTTCATATCGGACCTGGGCATGTTTTCGCCATTTTGGAGGTATCAAAAGGCATTCAAAGGGCAGATTTTGGGGCAATTTCTGAAGTTGGGGGCAGTTCGAACCAAATTTGATTGAAGACTGCCAGTGCCAAGGGATAATCTCAGACTCTTGGGGGCTTTTTGGGCCTGTTTCTACGCATTTGCAGCATTAGAAAGATCAGTGTTTAGTTGGGCGGCATTTGAGGGCCTCTTCTCCACGCTCTTGATACCCAAATTTGAGGATTTGAAGTTCTTGTTCATGATATTTTGTCCAAATCCGAAAATTTGAAAGCAAGATTTTCAATTTCATAATTTGATTGAGGAGGAGAGCTTGTGGATTTGAGGTAGTCAGATTTGTGAAGGAGTTTATTGATAGAAGCAAAAATTTTGAAAGTGAGTTGTGGAAAGAAGAGATTCTCTTGTGGACTTGGAAGTTTTTGGAGGCTAAGCTCAGCTAATTGCATTAACAAGGGACTCCTAGCTTCGTTGTACTTGGGTGAGTGGCCTATCTTTTCCTCTCTCTTTAATTGTCTTCATTTCATTGGTGCTAGTTTAGGTGTTGAAAACCAATTTCAAGAGTAGAGTTAGGTATTTGGATATTAAGTTGATTACTCGATTGTCTTGATTGGCTTTTTTCCCTCAAGTTCTTGCTTGCATTTCATCATTGCATTGCATTTTAGGGAGAAGATTGGAGTGATAAGTGTAGCCCATCTTAATGTATTGGCGGGAGTGAAGTGTAGTATTCCACCCCTAGGCAAAGATTGGAGTGATAAGTGTAGTCCATTTTAAGGCAAAGGCGGGGAGTGATAAGTGTAGTTTGCATCATTGCATTGCATTTTAGGGAGAAGATTGGAGTGATAAGTGTAGTCCATCTTAAGGTATTGGCGGGGAGTGATAAGTGTAGTATTCCACCCCTAGGCGAAGATTGGAGTGATAAGTGTAGTTTCACCAGCATTGTAGAAAAGGCGGGGAGTGATAAGTGTTTAGGATGGCTGATGCTAATGCAAGCAAGCGACCCAAAGGAACTAATGCTAAAATAGGAGACAAGGAAGTCGTGATACCCAATTCCAACTTCCGCTCAAAATTGAAATACGTTGGAGACACCAACATTGGTGCCCTTGATATGATTCAATTGAGAGATAGGTTGAGAGACAGCCAATCTCCTATTGCAAAGAAAGTCTACAAGTCCGGAGTTGTGCATGCAGCTGCCTTCCCTCCTACCTTGCCTTGTCCAGATTTGGTCATGGAGTGTGCATCTAGACTTAACATTCAAAGCAAGTCAGTCATGATGGATAAAGAGAAAGTTTTGGCAAACATCAGCGGTCCTTTGATTGAGGATACATTTAACATACCTAAGCAGAGTGGCACAAAGGCACTGTCTATCGATCAGGCCACCAGATTATACCATGACAACCAGGACACATACTTTGCTCAGCTGAAACAGAATTGGTTACATGAAGGCAAGAAGGGAGTCACCAAGACCTCAAAGCTCACCAGGTCCGACTTCAAGTCAGAGTATGGCGACCTCATCGTCCTCCTCAACAGAATCATGGGCTTAGCACAAGGTATGCAATTTGAAACTTGGTTGTACTATTTCATTGATGGCATAGAAGGTGGAAAGAAGAAATTGGATTGGGCTGCAATAATTAGTGAAAATCTAGAATTACAGCTTAGAACAGTGTTATCTCAGAAACAGTTTTACATGGGATCATATCTTTTTTTACTTAATAGCAAGATTATTTAGACAACCGGGACTTAAGGCTAGGGGAGAAGTTGGTCATGGGCCTGGGCAATACTTGGTGTATGAGTGTTATCCACAGCTTCATTTGCGCAACACCAAGGATTACAAGATATTTTATGATGCCTTTGCCATGAAGTTAGTAAGGATGTTGCAAGGAACTCCTGTTCGGAGGCTTTCTCCGGAGGCAGAGGCTAAAATTAAGAAGTATGGGAGTTGGTTCATCCAATTTGAACGATTCACTTACATAAGAGTGGCTGGATGTACAACTTGTCCCAAGAGGCTCCCAAGGTATCCACCTGATCGATTGGTTTTGATGGAGTTGGCTAGACAGCTTGAGCAATATGACAAAATGATGAAACAGAGAGGTGAAGCAGGGGTTACCCTCTCACTTGTGATAGGCAATGACAGTTGTCCCAACCATGTTGCCTTTGCATCTGCTGAAAAGGAGTTAGAGCAATATCACCTGGCTTGGTATAAAGCAAGACAAGGGTTCGATCCTCATGGTCTAATCAAGTCCGCTCAAGGAGGAACATTTAGGCATGTGCCTACGATAGAGGATTTTTGGGCTAATGCACAAGATGACTTTCATGTGAGGAAGCTAGCTTTCTCAAGACTATCACTAAGCCTGATGAGAACCATAAAATGGAAAAACCTTATGATCCCAGACCAGATGGAAAAAGACGAAGA
Organism: Chamaecyparis obtusa; assembly: GCA_027943335.1. Taxonomy (NCBI): domain Eukaryota; kingdom Viridiplantae; phylum Streptophyta; class Pinopsida; order Cupressales; family Cupressaceae; genus Chamaecyparis; species Chamaecyparis obtusa. The sequence goes on from BSBK01005480.1 coordinate 226,279, forward strand.
TGTGCTAAGAGAAGACTACCACACAGTAGAAGGAACAGAGTTAGATCCCGTCAATTGGAATGATCAGCAGGATCCATCCTTAGAGGCAATTAATAAGACAGTTGAACTGCACACTCAGGAGTGGTATAACAAGAAGTTAAGTCAGTTGCAAAGGTCAAGGGTACGCCTCACTTATGAGAAAATGAGGCCAGTGGAGGTCCAAGCAAATTCAGTTAGTCAGCAGGGTGAGGGCAGTGGCCGACAGCAACCACAGCAGCAACAGCAAGCCAGTAAGGGCAAGAGGAAAGATATAGAAGTTGAGAAGGGTAAGGAAGATCCAAGGCCACCGGCAAAGAAACAGAACAAAGAACCATCTAGAGAAAGTATATATGAGGATAGAGGACAAGAGCATGGAGTCAGTAGACAAAGTGCAGCAGTTGAAGTGGGCTCAAGTTCAGAGTCAAGTAGTGAAGATAGCAGTAGTGGATATTCTCCTCTATCAGAAAATCAAGTAAGCGAGGATGTGGCAGTCTCTAGTGATGAAGAAGATATGCAAGTTGATATTGAGGGTGAAGCAGTACAAAGCGAGGATCGGGCACCCAATGATGAGTATGCAGGGCTAGTTCAGCCAAATCCAGCAGTGGGAGTTTTTACTGGACCCGCTTGGATGTTGAAGATGCTCCAGCCGATTGTTCCAGAGCCACCCATCCAAGCAATTGAAGAAATTCAAAGGGATGCTGAGGGAGAGGATGATGCTGGACATAGGCAAGCAGAGACAGTAGCGAGGGTAATCAGGGATGGTGGTCACAGGAAGGTTCAAATTGCCATACCAAAGGTCACCAAGACAATGGAAGAAATTTCAATTCAAGATTATGATTTTCAAGAGCATGACTTGGGAGCAGCGACAGATGAGATAGAGCGTGAAGAGCTTCAAGAGAGTGTAACTTCAGTCTTTGAGAAGTTAGCAAGGGCAAATGTTGCAAATGCTAAATTAAGAAGAGAAAATGAGTATTGGAAGGGCATTTATGATGGAACCAGTCAGCCAATCCAACAGGTGCCTAGGGCAGCTCTTCCCCAAGATGGTGAGGGCAATTTCGAACAAGAGACTAAGAGGTGGATCAATGACACCATCCAAGAAGGGCGAGATTTCTTGCTTCCTTTCACTGCCATTTTCAGGGCATTTATAACCATCAAGAACAAATTCAGAGAGTTTGAAGTAAGATGGAGGGATTTCCTTCCAATTCGTGAGTATATCATTCCTAGGTTGGAAGCAGTTATAAGAATATCAGAGGGAGCGTTGGTGAAGGCCAAGGTGATAAATGAAGGAGAGAAAACAGCGGTCGAGTCTTGGTTCATGGCCTTAATGTTCAGATTGGGAATGCTGGATGAAATACAGGACAGAATGGCACAGCACAGTTCAGGCATAGAGGCTTTCATTTCAAACACAATGAATGATGCTAGAATTGCACTAGATTTTGAAGAAATAAAAGAGGAGGATTTCAATGAGACAGAGTTTGGATCGAGGCTGGAGGATTTGGGAAAGATTGTCCCTTTAACGAAAAGATTTGACATCCTCGCCTCTCTCAAGGCCTTAGTTCAATTTGCAAAGGATGATGAGAGGGAGAATGAACAGGTACTACAAGCAGCAAAGGACATGGTCACCACAGCTGAGCTCAAGATGAGGCATTCACCTTGCCCTCCTATGGAAGAAGTTGATAAAATGTTGGCTAAGTTCATTACTTATGCCAAAAAGATGAAAGAAAAGGGTAAAGTTATATTAGAAGACCATTTGATGTAAGCCCATGTGGCATTTTCCCCTTTCTTCTTGGGTAGGGTAGGTGTCAATTTCGGATTGGCTACCATTTTTGGTGCCTTCTCATTGGTTACCACTATTCTTTTTCTCATTGGTCCATTGATGAGGTGGCATCTTTTCATTGGCCTGTGGGGTGGTAACCCTAATTAGGGTTTCTGGAATTCAATCTGGATCGTTGGTTTTGCCTCTTAATCTTGGCCGTTCATTGTAATTTCAAGCCTCTATATAAGGCCATGTGCTCTCATTTGTAGAAGGTGGAAGAAAATTGTTGCTAATATAATACCAAAATTGCTTCTCTTATCATTGTTGTGTCTTGCATGGTGATTAGGAACACTTGGTGTTATTGCATGGTTTCTACTTCCAATTGTTAGAGATAGATTTCATTTCAATTGAGTTGTTAAAGCATTTTCATTTTCAAGCAAGTGTTAAAGGAAGAGTAGTGATAGATGGTTAATTGCATGGTGATATTGGTAGATGTTTGATAGGGATCCTATACTAGGCCACTAGCATCTTGGCGGCTTGTCAAGGAGTCTTGTGTGGTAATCTAGTCTTCTTTCCTTAGAATCATTGCATCTGTGGAGGTAACACCGCTGGTATATCTTCATTAGGTCCTGGATGCACCACGAGCTGATTTGTGGGTGTCTGATATGGAAGCTGTGGGATGGGATTGTTGGGATATCTAGCACCTTGGGGTTCCAATCCTTGTTGACCTAACTGCTTCCCTATTTCAATTGCTTTAGCATAGGCCTCATTCAGTGTTGTAGGGCGAGGATTTGCCATCCTTGTAAACATAGCAGTCTGACTATCTAAAGCACTGTAGTAAGCTTCCAAAGCACCAACTTCCGGAATTGTGTAAGGGGCTTGTAGTCTAGTGTAAGCTTTGTGGAAACGATTGTTAAAGGAACTAATTGACTCTTTATCTTGTCTCCTGATATCCACAAACAACCTATGCAACTCCAAAGGTGTGGTAGGCATGCCAAATTTTCCTATAAAGGCATCCCTGAGTTGAATCCACCCTGTTATGGATGACACTGGCAAATTGGCAAACCAATAGTAGGGCTCTTCTGTCAATGACTAAGGAAAAAGCCTACATGCTACATCTTCATGTTGAATCCTTCTATTGCACAATGCATCTTCAAATACCTTAATATGTTCTTCAGCTGTACGATTAGGGTCATGGACAAAGAACTTGGAGCAAAATCCAGCAGGATTCTTTGATAGGTCATGGTACTGTTGAAACGAGATGGGTGAGGCGTTGTGCTGAATCCATGGAGGCTGTTGTTGTGGTGGTGGTGGGGGTTGATGAGCCATCGCAACTTGACTAGCTTGAGCCTGATTTGGCTGAGCTACTAGGGTTGGTGTACCTAAAGCTTTGTGAACTTGAGGTGGACTGCTTGAGGAACTTGCTATACTTGCAGTATTAGCTACCCAATGATTTCTTCCTTTCTTATGAAATTGCAACTCAATTAAGTCCTCTTGGTGTGGTGTAGACCTTAGTACCCTTTGCTTCTTATCCGATTGCAATTTCTCAAACCTTTCGAGAGAGAAAGACCCAATTCTCTTATCCAGCTTGATCACAATTCAATATATTTGACCCTCCCAAACTGGCCTTTCTTCAAGGGTGAGCTGAGCTAGTCTATGAGCTTCTCTTTCTCTTTGGATCTTTTCTACTTGTTCTCTTTGAAATTCAATGCCTACTTGCACTTCCACCTTCACCACCATTCAAAGATAACTACTTACACTCTTCTTTCTTCCTCACGTTTCCTTTCAAGTTCTCTTTGACGCTCCAATTCCCTTTGAGCTTCTCTCTCAATTCTTTCCGCCTTTTGTTCTTCTTCTTCCAATACAAAAGTCACTCGCATATACTCAGGGGCACTTCTCTTAACTCTCCAAGCCAATGAGTTCAATCCGGAAATAATATCCTCTTGATCGTTTTCAAATCCAAGATTAGGTTGTAAGACAGGCACAACGTTTCTAGGCTGAAGCACCATCTTTCAACATGTTTAAATATCAACAACCCTCTTCAATCTCTCCTCTCACGCTCCAATCTTTCTTGAACCTCTCTTTCGATTCTTTGAGCTTTCTCTTCTTCTTGGTCCAAGATGTCAGCAATGTGCAAGTAATCCCGACCGTTTACCCTTTGGTTCCAAGCGAGGGAATGGAATGTCAAGATAATGTTGTCTTGGTGAGACTGCCAATTGTCCTTAGGCTGTCGTGGTTGAGGAAGCCCCATTCTTCATCATGGTTGAATATTAACAAATTCCCAAATAAACACAATCAGTGGCCCTCCTTCTAGCGCCAAATAATGTTGATGTGAGTGTTTGGTACGCCGTATCAAGTATTTCAATTGCTATATGTTATGTAGTGGTACAAAACTCACATCAACAATATGCCAATACAACTCCAATGAAGTGCAACAAATCTCTGTCTCAATTATAGATTCCACTCATACCTCTTCAAATACACACGTATACATCCACTCACTCACTCACTCACTACGCATTTACAATTGATTACATCTTTATATACACTTCATCGACCTTGAAAACATGAACAAGGTCGGCATCAACCTTAACACCACACCTCAATTACAAATATTCAATACAAACATTAATGTGATCCAAGACATGTCGGCAAAGACATAACTAGGACCCAAATCTTCATCCACAAACACGCTTCAAATCCACCAATCACACCACGATCCCTCGCAACACACTATCTCACCAAGTCGGCCAAGAACGATAAAATATCAACGCACCACAAGAAAATCACTGAATCCTATCACATAACCCAATGTGATCCAGCAACACGAATAGGACACGATCTAGAAACATCAGCAAGCAACGTGAAATGCCACATCAGCAACATAAACAACTTTATCTCATAATTCATAACTATCTCTACACTGTTCATCAAGAACACCAAACATCAACCTCTGTCGCTCAAAAAAATAGCTTCTCAGCATCTAAATCACGAACCATTCGAGATAAGGACACACATCCATGTCCTAAACTCAGCACCAAGTTAGCAACCAAAAATATTACATAACCGATCCTCACCAATCCAAGAACTGCAACATTGCCACTTCCTGAACAACTAGAAAAAACAGTTTCTGATAAACCACCTGAAACTCACTCAAATCATAATGCGAACCTCTATAAGTTGACATAGGACAACTACAAACATCCCTTCACCCATCTGCAACTCCACACCATCTGATCCTTAAATAAAGTAGCAATACCGATCCAAACTCTTCACTGACCAAACTAGGAACACTATCCAAAATAAGGAAATATGTTGACATCAACGACCAAACATCAATGTCAACACATATATGCATGATATCTCAAAAATCTCCAACAATCTCCCCCTTTGGCATTGATGGCAACATATGATGTGAAAAACCAAATCAATAAACAAAGAAACCATACTACCAACAATATCCATAATATGCCTCTCTCAAAAACTTCAATCTCTCCCCCTAAGTCTGACACTTGTTTTTTACAAAACTATCTCTCCCCCTCTGACATCAATGACAAAGGCACACATATGCATTAAGTCATAGAAGCCAAAAGCAACTGAACATTCCAAAAACTGAACAAAGTAGCTCACAAGACTAACTACTCCCCTGAGTAATAGCCACCAAAATATCAATCCACATTGATGATAATATCTGTGAAAGCATTAGACAGATGCAAATCCATGCATCTCTAGATCTGAACAAGAGGGGTCATCACCCCAGCTCACTTCGGAGATACTCAAAAATATCCTTTGGCAAGGGCTTCATGAAGATATCTGCAATCAGTTCTTTAGTAGGCACATATTCCAGTCTAGCTTCCTTTTCACTCACCTTGTCTTTCAAGAAATTATACTTGATAGATATATGCTTTGTTTTTTAATACAATACAAGATTCTTTGAAATATTGATAGCACTTGAGTTATCACAATAAATAGTAATGGGCTCATGAATACTTACTCTGATATCTTTTGACATTTGCTTCATCCAAACAACTTGTGTACAATTAACAGCAACAGCAACATACTTAGCCTCAATAGTAGATTATGATATACAACTTTGCTTTTTACTGGACCAAGAGACTAACATTTTTCCCAAGAAGAATGCTCCACCACTTGTACATTTTATATCATCCACATTACCTGCCCAATCCGCATTAGTAAAAGCACTGTGTAAAATCATCATCCTTTCCATACTATACGCCGTAGTCTTTTGTTCCTTGCAAATATATGAATATCCTCTTAACAGCAGCAACATGTGATTCTTTCAGTTCTGATTGAAATCTTGCAACAATACAAATTGCATTTGTTATGTCAAGCCTAGTATGTGTCAAATATAGCAATCCACCAATCATTGATCTATACCTTGTTTGATTTGCATTAGAAGAGTCATCATTCTTTGTCAACTTGCAATAGTAACCATAGGGGTACCATCCAGTTTTAAATTATTCGTGCCAAATTTCTTCAACAGTTCTCTAATATACTTAGATTGTGATATGAAAATCCCTTTTTCAAATTGAGTGATTTGTAGACCAAGAAAGAATTTAATCTTGCCTATCATGGACATCTCAAATTCCTTTTGGATCTCATTAGCAAATTCCTTGCTCAACTTGTCATTACCACCAAAAATGATATCATCCACAAATACTTCAACAATGAAGATATTATCATAATTAATTTTGAAATATAAGTTACTATCAGCAGTACCTTTACTAAAAACAAGTCTCATCAAATATGTATCTAACCTTGCATATCAGGCTCTCGGTGCTTGTTTCAATCCATACAAAGCTTTCTTCAATCAGCAAATCATATCACCTTGATCAGTTAAAGGAAAATCATCAAGCTGCTTAGCATAGACTTCCTCTTCCAACTCTTCATTCAAGAATGCAAACCTAACATCCATCTTATATACCTTGAAATTTTTGTAAGTAGCATTTGCAAGAAATATCCTAACAGCTTCAATTCTAGCAACAGGAGCAAAGGTCTCCTCAAAGCCAATACATTCCAAACAAACAAGTCTAGCTTTATTCCTTACCACTTCACCATCTTCATTTAGTTTGTTCCTAAATACCCATTTAGTTCCAATCACATTCTTATCTTTCGGGCTGGGAACTAAAATCCATGTTTTGTTATTTTCAATCTATTCTAACTCTTCTTCCATTACCTTAACCCAACTTTCATCTTTGCAAGCTTCATCAACATCCTTAGGCTCAACTTTAAAAATCAAACAAATTTCATCTCTATTTCTAGCATGTTTCCTCTAATCAAAACACCTAATTCCTATCACCAATAATTTGATTCTCTGAATGATTCATCCTTAAATACCTTGGAGTCTTCGGATTTACTTTTGTAGAAAAATCTTGCGTTTCCACTTCTTCCTCATTTGCAACTTCCTCATCCTGTTCTACGATCCACTCTGATTTTGATTCTGATTTTGTTCTTGCACAATGTGATTTCCTTCATCATCTTACTCATAGCTGCAAGATCTAGCCTGAATCTGATAACTTTCATCCACTTTCATATTAGCACTTTCAGCTAGCTTTCTCAACCTATTGTTATAACACTTGTATGCTTTTCTCTTACTAGAATAACCAGGAAAGATTATCTCATCACATCTAGGATCAAATTTACGTAAGTCTTCATCTCTCTTGATATAGCATTTGCTCAAATCTATTAAGTTTCCACAATCCATACGTATGATTATATTAGTTTCTGGATTCGATTGTGTAGAATTTTTTCCATCAACGTTTCGGATCATACTACGTGATACATCATCAGGATGTCAAAGAGCAAGAGCACAAGGACATGACCATAGGGACATGACCATACCAAAGTTCATAGGGTGTCTTACCAACAACTTGTTTTATCTGTAATATCCCCTAAGAAAACCTTGACAATTATCTTGCATGACTCTAGCCCCAATGTAATTTGGACTAGGGGTGGAGTTCTTAAGTTTGCTACATAGACATATATGTATATGTGTGTGTAAGTGTGTGTGCTAGTTGTGAATTTTGATAATAATATAATATCTTGTATTTGTTATCGTTATTATGTAATCTTTAATTTAATGTGTTTATTTTGTTTAGATTAACCTGGATTGATAATTTGTTCGTGAACTTGTGTGAGGTTTGTCATTGGTTGCAGCTACTAGGGTGCAATATGAAGCAGATTTTGTGGTTATGTCAATGAGTTAGAGGTAGCTTAGTACCATCCATGGTGTCAAGATCCTTGGGTTAACCTTTCAAATAACTTGTATGCTCACAATACATTTGAATTTAACTTATTTAATAATTCCCCTAGGAGGATAAGTGAGTCTAGCCAGAATCGTTTGAAGCTACAGTTTAACCTGGGACCCTAGACATTCGTATAATTTTCATTATTTAACTGTTTCCGATTAATTCTAAAACTCTTCGATGAAAACTTAATCAAATCATAGGCATTACATAATGATGACAATAATAGAATTATTATGAAGGAGCATACATATATTCAACAATAGCTAAAATAAATAATATATATTATAGTTATTATGATTAAATAATTAAATTCTAAGCATAAAGAAATTATTTGAGTATTTAAATAAATTAAAAGTTAATTTTGTTCAATCTAAAAATAAAAGTAATAGCTATAATAATAATAATAAATACATGAATAAGGGGTGAAGTAAATAGAGGTTTAGCAAATATAAATATATGCATTTTATCAAGCCATCAATGCTTGGAGAGGCAAAATAAATAAATAAATCAAATGACATAACAAAGGAAACGGCATTTTCACGCACAAGCGGAGAACATTTTGGAAAAATAGAAGAAATAATGCAGCTGCCTACCATTTCCACGACTGGAGACAGCCGCATTTAAGAGGAATGGCTAGAAGTATGGAAGGAAAGGTTAGCCATTCCATGGAACGCATGGAGATTTGCAAAGTTTGATCCAAAAACAGTGTGCCAAGATAGCTTAAAATACCCTACGCCCCTTTGCTTTGGTGTGTTTTTTTTGCTGCTGGGTAGAAGAAAGTGAAGAGAGCTGAGAGTGTAAGGAATTAGAAGAGTTTGTGGCATGAGTTGTTATTTCATTCTTCCAGGTTAGTTTAATGTTGCTGCAATCTATTTCAATAGCTCAAGAATTTGGTAATTTAGTAGTATATACTTCCATTACCTGCTGCAATCTAATTCAATAGCTCAAGAATTTAGTAATTAGTAGTATATACTTTCATTAACTGCTGCAATCTAATTCAATAGCTGAAGAATTTGGTTAATTAGTGAATATACTTCCATTACCTGCTGCCATGCTTGAAAATATTGAGAATTGTCTTTTGAAATGCTTCAGCCTTGTTGAGAAGCTTTTCTTTTTGTTAAACAAAATTCATCTGATTTTGCTTGTGTCCAAACTGGGGTATGTGCAAATTAGATAAAATTAAATGCATTAAAACTCAGCTGCATGGGGGTTTTGTGTGACTGTTATTGGAGATATTGAGAGTTGGTATATGCTGAAGCCTAAATAGAAACTTGTGATGCCTCCTCTTGCAAGTTGGATGCTGGGATATGAGGGTTGAAGATTAAAACTTGTATAACTTTTACTTTGTATCACCATACCTAATGCATACTCTACTAAAAGATACAGAACTAAGGAAACATAGGTCTGTCATTATGTCACAAAAAGGAATTTTAATTAACAACACTTCCCCTTTGAACCTATTCCCCCAATTACTCTTACCCAAGAACCCTCACTTGGATGGTGGAGTATTTGGTTTAGAAGGCAATCTACTTAGTTTTTGACATGTTCACCGAAATTTATAAATCTTAAATAGCAAGAGAATTGAGTTGATTAGATTTAAAGTAGTCTTAAGTGTCAATTCATTCCATGATTACAATGACTGGTGTGCTTCCAGCCATAACAAGCTTTTACTTGAATGCATTCTGGTCTTTCCTTGCTTACTCTTGGAACCCTCACATGGCTGTACTATGTGGTAGGCAGCTGCAATCTCTTAATAGGACGAGAAACATCAATAGAACTTGTCATTGGTTATGTAGTAGGCTGATTACCTCCTTGTAATGTCCCCTTTTGGGGGCACATCATTTCGTGCTGTGTCGTTAGCCTTTTTACCATGGTCCAGTGGGCTAACCGTGGCTTGGCAGTGTTCAGGGAGATATTTGGCCTAGGTGATTTCAGTTTCAGGCCAATCGGAGCAGTTTCCACAAGTTTCCAGGGCACTTACTATTTATAGTAATTCAGCAAGGTTCATGATTCTTGACTTTTCAGTATTGGACTTGGAGCATCTCGCCGAGAGCTTTCCGGCAAGCTATCACACGTCATCATCCGAGCTCGTTTGGTCCTCCGTTTTAATACTGGAAGATTCCTCACTTTATTTATTATATCACTTTAGAACTTAATGATCATATTTATTTAAAAGTGACTTAAGGTGGAAATATAAAAAGACAGAGTGGGAATATAAAGAGACAGAATGGGGAAACTGAAGAGTCACAGTTGTAGCCTTAAAAGAAGGCTTGGGGTCTCATCGATGCATGCTTCAGTTTATGGATTTTATTTCTCATTGAGAATTCGGGAAGCTCCAGCTTTCAAAACTGAAACTTGAGGACGGAAACCTTCAAGCTCTCTCGGTGGATTGGACGGAAACCCAGTTCATCTTCAGTGCGGATTCACATCAGAGTTTGCCAGTGTTTTACAGATTCTTTATCATCCAGTCTTACTGTATTTTTGTATTTCAAATTGGGATGTTGTAATTCATGGTTATTGTATTGTTGTTGTATAATACAAAACCATTTTCTGAGAAGTTTTATAAGATTATATTTGCTGGTTATTCAAATATATCTATTGTGAAATTCAGAGAATGGCCGGTTAGGGTCATTTCACTCCTTGGCTCAACTAGTTTTGAATAACTAAGCCCTTTTGGTTAATGGAAACCAAACAACTTGGAATAGTATGGATTACAATACATATATATCATTCAAACACCAACTTGGTAGTTTAACTATAAGGATAGTCAAGTAGGTACACGCTTATTCTAAATTAGAAACCTCCTTCTGATTATTAATGCTAAGCATGGTGCAAGAGATGGCATTTATGGCTACATATGGCGTAAGGGCCTTATGAAGTCATAGGTAGGGGCTAATTACCCCATTACGTAGGCTACCCTTCTCCATCTGAGGTGATCACTGATGGAAATCCTATGACCAGATCAGAGATAAGCTTATCCATGCTCAAGATTGACAATAGTCAAGAAGCATATGATGTCGCGCGACTGCTAATTGTACCACATAGATATTAGGATGGATTCCGCTAGGAGCATTTGGTCTTAAGGCCAACCACATGTCGGTGACGGACATCCATGGTTGCTTAGTTCTCCAATGGACTGGAGGAAGAAGAATTTCCAATAGAGAATAAGTAGGTATCATTCTAAGCTCCATTTTGCTGAGGTGTAATGAATTTGTTACTTGAGTTTATCACTTATAGGAACACCTAGCATACTCATTCTTTAAGAGGTTACCCCTATGCATTGTAGGATTGTCTAATCGTCCACTCACTCACTCCGAACCACAAAATCCATATGGAGGGGTAGATAGGGATGGTGTTCACTGTGGAGGGTTCGTATTGCACCCCTGAGGCGAACTATGGAAGAAAAATCCCAGAGCCTTCTTGACCAATCAAGCATTTATGGTATGCTTCTGGTAATGTTATTTGTTAGCACTTCATTGTTCTTACGATGCATCAATTTGTGAAATTGTAGATAACCTATGAAACATATATGGTAAATGAGCAATTGATTTGGATTAGCATGTAATGTTATTTATTGCTAACATTGAATGTTCTTACTCATTAACTAAAAAAAGAATGCAAATTTCAAGTCATGTTCGAGGTTGTCATTACATTATCTGAACTCAGTTCAATGTATAGACTACAGTACTCATCACTTCCCTCCAATATATTTGTGGTACATTTCCTTCCATCATCATGGTCCTTGTTGTGTCAAGAATAGATCTGTTGCTTCGCTCTACAATTTCATTCTACTGTGGGCTTCGCAAAGCAGACATTTGTCTCTTTATTTCGTACTCTTCACAGTATGCATTAAACTCTCTGGAAATAAATTCTCCACCTCTTTCCAATCTCAGACATTTCATCTTCATTCCTGTCTCAGTCTCAACCATAGCTCTAAAGATCTTGAATTTGTCAAATGCTTCAGATTTCTCCTTTAAAAATGTAACCCACATCATTCTTGAGTAATCATCTATGAACAATATGAAATATCTATCTCCATAATAACTCCTCGTCCTAGACTCCTAGTCCTAATAGGACTACATAGATCTATACGCACCAAATCTAACAATCCACTTGAAGAATAAGTCTTTCTCTTAAAAGTAGATTTAGTTAGCTTACCCAAATGACATTCCTTACACATCGCATTAGTAGGCTTCAACAATCTAGGCAAATCTCTTACAACATTTGTAGTACTTATCTTCACAATATTATCAAAGTTTACATGACAAAACCTTTTGTGCCACAACCAACTATCATCGATTTTAGCAATCAAACATCTGTTCTCTATGTTATTCAAATGAAAAACATTACCTCTAGTCTTGGTACCTGATGCAATCTCATTTCCAGAACTTCCCAATATTATGCACTTTTCATCCTTGAATTGTAAGTTGTAACCTTTATCAACAAGTTGTCCAACACTCAAAAGAGTATGCTTCAATCCTTCAACATATAAGACATCATCAGTATTGTAATTCTTACAGTCAAGTGTAATCAAACCTCTTCCTTTGGTCAAACAGGGAGTATTGTCACCAAATCTGACAACACCACCATCATACCTTTCCAATTTCACAAATTTGTTTTTATCTCCAATCATGTGATGTGAATAACCACTATCTATTACCCATTCATCTTTTATTTCAACATGTGTAGCTAGGGCCTTTTCTTCATTCAAGAAAGTAGGATCCTCATCTCTAATAGCAATAAACACAATCTCATCTTCACTCTTTTTAGATTCATCATCAGCCACACCTTCAGCAGTAGCTAAATAACACTTCTTATGATATTTAGGCTGAAACTTTCTAGGCTTATGCTTTGGTACTCTCTCAGGACATCTAGAAGCAAAATGACCAATCTTATTACATGAAAAACATTTCAAAGGTAGCTTCCCTTCATACTTACCTGCTCCCTTAGGCACTCTCTTTGCAATTAGGGCTTCTAGCTCTTCCATCTTTCTTTCTTCTTCTTCAATTTCTTCCCATTCCTTAGCATATCTAGATCATACTTAAAAGAAATTTCATACTTTTGCTTATCCTTAAAAATAGTAGCTTTAAATGCAGATTCTACTTTAGGAAGACTATCACCAAATCTAGTCATTTCGAAACCAGATAACTTAACAACCAATGTATCCCTTGTCACAATAGTCACAATCCCGATTTCTTCAATAGCAGCAAATTTGTTGTCATAAGCAGGAGGCAAGGATCTCAGGATCTTAGAAACAATTTCATCTTCATCCATCTTTCCACCAGCACTTTCCACCCTTTTGAACATAGGCTAGAATACTTTAATCCTCAAAGATTCTAACTTTCCTTCCAGGCTCTGCAGCTTCGCTTGCTTTACATAGATGTCTCCTTCATGTAAGGCTTCCAATTTTGTCCATACCTCATGTGGGGTCTCTAACTCCATAACATTTGTATATTCAACATCTAATAAGGCGCTCAACAAAGCTTCTTTTGCTCTCATGTTACACTCAAATTCCTTCTTCTCATCAGCAATAGTAGTAGATAGATTTGCAGGAGGTGTGTAATTTTTCTTTGTGACTATCCAATAATCTTCTTCGATGCATCTCAAATGTGTGATCATCCGACCCTTCCATATAGCATAGTTTGTTCCTTCAAATCTCAAACTCTCTTTAAAGGTTGGCATCCTGAATCACCTCAAGCGGTCAAGCTTCAAAAAGAGGACTAGCTCTGATACCAATTGTTAGAAACAAGACATTACACACAATTGAGAGGGCGGGTGAATCAGTTGTGTCTAATAATCTCAAAACTTCACCCAACACTTAACCATAAACTTAGATCAAAATGATAAACATTAAAGCGTTGAACCATAAAGCACAAGAACACATAACACCAAAAAAATTGCGTGAAAACCCAGTTAAGGGAAAAATCATGGTGGGGATCAGACTTACAAGATGATGTACTAGCACAATAACCTTGTTAAAGGTACAAAGGGGAATGCACATGCATTCGGGCACACTTCCTAGAGCTCACTGCTCAAACACAACAAAGGGCAACAACCCTAAGAATACAACAAGGGCTACAACCCCAAAATGGACTACAATCCACTGTGGACAACAATCCACTAATTTATGAACTAACTGATAGCATCTCTGATATGCCAATACAGCTCCAATGAAGTGCAACAAATCCCTATCTCAATTATAGATTCCACTCATACCTCTTCTAATTTGGAGTTATGGATTTGATCGTTCCTGATTGATCAGTCCTTTGTAATTTTATCTCCAGAAGATAAAGCTGCTTTAAAACTTTATGTTTGGAAATTATTCCCATTATTTTTCAATTTGATAATTAGAATTATTAGGCTCTATTAATTCTATCTTATTGGGCTCATTAAGCTTGGGTTAAATTCAATAAGACTGATTGTAGCATAATAAAATAATCAAAGACATTAAAGAGGAGCAGTTGATAGGAGCATTTAGGTGGTGTTCTCTGTCTCAATTAGTTGTACATAGGATTAAAAAGGAACTGTCTCTATTGCCCAATAGAAGAAAAGCACTGATCTATCATCCTTATGTTGAAGTCTCTGTTCAAAAATATTACAAGCAGAAAGTAGTCATCAGTATTTATTTCAAACCAAATAATACATTATTTTAAAACATTCTTTCAAAAGCATTCTATTATAGCATTTAAACAACATTCAATAATTGTGATACTCGCAATTTGATTCCTCTCAAGTTCATTTTCCACTTTGAGAGAATCCAAAAGTTTTATATTCAGTTATTTGGTATAAAAAGCCTTTGAACCAACAGATTTGGTTAAGGTATAGGCCCACCAGCCTTGGTCCTGCAGAGCTAGAATTCCAGAAGTTCAAACCCCTAGTGTGGTTGAGCTTGTTCGTTGGCAAAAACAATTGGATTTCCCAGCATTGAATTGGCTAATCCATAGGAAATCCAAACCATCGTTTTTGGGCACCAACAAATTAGCGACTTTGCTGGGGAGTTGTTTGTAAAACATTACTTAGAATTTTTGGTGATCAGAGAGTTAGACTCTACTGGAGACTGAACTCGAAAGCAATTATATGATTTTGTCCTTCTTATGAAGAAGGTGGCGACTATATTCAAAATGATTTCAATTGGTAACTCTACCGAGGGAGAAGACTCGGAAGGAAATGGTACACAGCTTTTTCAAATGTATCGATCATTTCAAAGAAATCCTTTTATTCCAGATGGCATCAGGCCATTGGATTTTAGCAATTTTGATTATGAACCTAGCAAGTTATCCCCACAACTTTCAAAACTTGTACCAAAGTTCCATGGAGAATGGGATGAATCAGCACTTCGGCATTTAGATGAGTTTTATACATTTATAGAGGATTATGAAATGTGTAGAGGATCAGGTAATGAAGCTATTTGTCAGGACATTAAAAGACAATGCAATACAAGCATATGAATCATTACCTACACAAAGTATTTCATCTTGGAAAGAATTTGAACAATGGTTCCTATATGAATTCCATGATGCAAGTGATGAAGATAACATGTGTTATGAACAGTGTGAAGACCAAAGCTGCAGCATGGAGGAGGATCATAGTATGTCTTTACTTGATGCATTTTTTAGTTTGGAGAGATTTGAAGGGGAGTCTTCTGCACACTTATTCTTGAGGATGGTAAATATGTATCAAAGGATACCTGTAACAATTATGCCTTCACAAAAAAATTTAATGAGAAAGGTCAAAAATTTGGGAAACTCGCTAGATGACCCTAATTTGAAGCTTCTTTTTCAGATATTAGAAGAAGATGATGAAGACAGAGAAGAGGAGGCTTATGATCAGATTGAACAAGGCCTTGTGCTTGATGGAAATCTCAATGATGATGAAGAAGATCCAAATTACATATCCCCTTTGGACGCATTTTTTGAACTTAGAGAAACAAGAAGAAGAATCTGCAGTACAATTCTTCATGAGGATGTTTAATATCTGTCAAGAAATACCTTCAAAATGCAGACCTCCATCCTCTGATCTTTTCAACAGAATGCGAGAACTAGGTCTCTTATATGATCATCAGTTTCTTACTTTTCTCAAACTTATGAATAATGAATTGGTTGCAGAGGACAATGAGTGCAGAACTAAAATAACATATGAGTCAAGTGAAATTTCAGATTTGAATGGAGAAGACTTTTTTGGACAAACCGAGGAAAGACTTTTCCATGATGATACTTGTATGATATCAAACATCAGTGAATGTGAAAATGAGGAAGAGGATTATCTCAGTGTGGAAGAGATTTCAGCTTTGTTAGACATAGAATATCATAAACATATTGAGAGAAACGGTCCAAATTTTTTCTCAATCCACCACAATAGACAAGTTAATAAATCAATACATATTCAGGGCATACTAGATGAAGGATATGATCATTTCCAAGAATCAAATAATGGAGATGAAATAGAATTGCATATGGTGTATGAACAGGAGGAAGCTTCGGGAGATAATGTCAATGAAGATATTAGTCTTGTTGATGAAACACTTGATGATCCAAATGAAAGCTCTCAGGAAAGCATGTCTAAATTTTCTATGTTCCTAAATCCATTGTTTGAAGAGGAAGAAGAAGAAGAAGATATGTTTGAGTTCTCTATGTTCTTGACTCCATTATTTGAAGAGAATTTTCTATGCGATTAAGTCCATCAACATCACGATGAAGATAGAAAACCTAATGATAATTTTGAAGATGATGAAACCCAAGATATGTGTGGAGAGGGGTATTCAGAAGGTGAAACATGCATTATTTCATCCTATGAGCAAAATTTGTATCAAATGTGTGAAGATGAGATGAAATCAAACAGATATTACAAGGAGTGCGTGTATAATTTGAAGATACCTATTATCAGAGAGAGTAAGTCCACTTGGTTGAGGGAAAGTATCAACATATTTTATCAAACATATCTCAATAATGTTTTCATATTGATGTCAATGGAATGTGATGAAACAAGATTTTTGACAGAGGCAGATATTGCTTTTGTATTTTGGTAGCCTGGGGCTACCAAATTATTATGATGTGACTTCTATACAATGACTCTATAACCCAATTGATTGGCACTTGGTCTGCTTCTTTCAGAGATAACTGAATTCTTGCTATGCTCACATGGAGCATATGTCCCCAGAAAGAGCCTGTTGGAGCTCTAAATTTTGGGCAAAATTTGGAGTCCTATATAGTAATAAAACCCTAAAAAATGGCGTACATGAAATAATTAATGATGGAGTACATGAAATGGGATAAAAATTTATATTAATTTTCAATTAAAAGTTGAGGGATTAAGAAAGGAAGCTTTGTGACAGGAACAATCAAAATTTTGTGATCAAAGTCTTCAGAAAATGCTAGAATTTCGACCTGCTGCAGAGATGATGCCGACAGAGTTGAATTTTAAAAATTTAAAAACAACCCAGTTCGGGAAATCAAATTTTCTATCTCTAGTCGAAATCTTAGCTTTCCAAGAGGTGTTTTGAATTTTCAGCCAAGTCCAAATCCGAAAGATAGGTAGTTATTAGTTAATTTTTTTATTAGTTTTTTCAAAAGAAGTTTTTAAATTTTAGCATAGGGTGGTCTCTTCAACCTAAAGGGGTGTGAAAACCATTCATCCACATATATATGTGGTGTAAAGGTAGGGAAGAATCATCAACAATGTAAAAAACTTATTATTTTCTACTACACTTTTTGCAAGTGATCTATTGTACATAAGACTTTATGGAGCATTAATATAAATTAGTCATTTTCTCTAATTTAAAGTTATGGATTTGATCGTTCCTGATTGATCAGTCCTTTGTGATTTTATCTCCAGAAGATAAAGCCGCTTTAAAACTTTATGTTTGGAAATTATTCCCATTATTTTTCAATTTGATAATTAGAATTATTAGGCGCTATTAATTCTATCTTGTTGGGCTCATTAAGCTTGGGTTAAATTCAATAAGACTGATTGTAGCATAATAAAATAATCAAGGACATTAAAGAGGAGCAGTTGATAGGAGCATTTAGGTGGTGTTCTCTGTCTCACTTAGTTGTACATAGGATTAAAAAGGAACTGTCTCTATTGCCCAATAGAAGAAAGGCACTGATCTATCATCTTTAAGTTGAAGTCTCTGTTCAAAAATATTACAAGCAGAAAGTAGTCATCAGTATTTATTTCAAACCAAATAATACATTATTTTAAAACATTCTTTCAAAAGCATTTCTATTATAGCATTTAAACAACATTCAATAATTGTGATACTCACAATTTGATTCCTCTCAAGTTCATTTTCCACTTTGAGAGAATCCAAAAGTTTTATATTCAGTTATCTAGTATAAAAAGCCTTTGAACCAATAGATTTGGTTAAGGTATAGGCCCACCAGCCTTGGTCCTGCAAAGCCAGAATTGCAGAAGTTCAAACCCTTATTGTGGTTGAACTTGTTTGTTGGCAAAAATAATTGGATTTCCCAGCATTGGATTGGCAAGTCCATAGGAAATCTAATCCTTCATTTTTGGGCACCAACAGAATGGTCTTTTCCATTTTTCCTATTTAGAGGATTTTCGAATAGAGAATCCTATAGTCAAACCAACACATTTTTTGGGAACCCAACATGATTCTTACAACACTTTGGTCAAGGTATTTTCTAAGTTTCATTTTTATCTTATTTTAAGCATATTTTCCATTATGTCACCTTTCAAGGACCATAGCCAACCTCAACCAATTTAGATTTAATAATAATTGTAAATTTACTCTTACAAACACAACTGAGGATAATACCTCCTGGAGTATTTTTTCTCAATATCAACTTGGACCACCTATTCAATATAGCATTATGAACTGCCATGTATTATGAAGGAGATATAGAATAATTTTTCAATATATACAGACAATGAGCTAGCTTACACCCCTTAAAAAAAGATGGGATTATTACAATAATTTCCCTAGTGATTCTAGGTTGACATCAATGGTGGGGACATCAAGAAATGTCGCGCCCCATAGCACTCCTACTACAATTCCATACCAAAAAAATCCATAAAATAGCACCCTAGGACTCCTAAAAGATGTCAAATGAGTGATACACCTTAAAATGCTAATGCAACATCTTACAATGACATTTGTCAATGTGATGAATAGAGTTATAAAACTTTTCCAAGACCCAATTGTCATCACCCTCACTCCTTCACTTGATTTGGCACCTCCAATAAGGATACAACATACAATGAACACCAACACAAATAAGCTTCTACAATTTAATCCTCTTATCTTGGGGACCATGTCATCTCCCACAAGCTTGAAACCTAGATGTAATCCACTAGAAACAACAACTTGCTAAAAATACCTGCTTTTGATTGTGAAGTGAACATGGTCCAACCTTCTTTTGAAACTTATAGTCCCATTTTCAACACTACTAATGATGAATGAACAACTACCTTATGGTCCACCTACAAATCCTACCTTGGAATGCACAGGATGGACCGTTCAAAAAATCTCAAAATTTACTAAACCCATTACTCACTAAACACCATCTAAAATCCTAGCTAAAATCAGCCCCAAATTAGACAACATCAACCAACCCAATAACATTCCTAAAAATCTCAGCAAATCTCACATTGCCAGCCATGTTGATGACATTCAAAACATGTCCCAAGAAGTGAACATCACCAACCAGGCAAACGAAATTCAACAAGGTCAAAAGAATCATAAATCGTCAAAGATTTATAAAAATCAACTCCTCTCCAAATCATTAAAAAGGCCTAAATGCCACAATCACCAATATCAAACACATCAATCAAGAAAATGATGAAAAAATAAACAAACTCATATACCTAGAAATTGACATCAAATACAATATAAAAATACCTCAACTCACCTCCAACATGGGTGCATCTTACAATGTCAACCCTTCACTCCAAATTTGGGAGTATAATGCCCACTCTTACCCTTCTCTAAACTTTGGGGCAACTTATGATGCACTCCCTTCCCTAATACCTCATTCTAAAACAAGTTCTAACTGTAGTTGGTGTACAATTACTATTATTAAGTTCTGATAATATGGTATCCAGCTACGTTTGACAACTTCGAATGGTTATAAGCAGCAGTTGGACGACAATTGTGTTCCTCTTCACAACCATCAAATCCTTTGAATAGATTGTGTATAGTCAAGGTAAACAATATGATCACTTTGATCCTTGGTCGACCATCTCTAGTCTTCTTCTATGGTAATTTCATTTGTGAATAAAGATATCATTTACTCCTATATCTAGCATGCATTCTCATCTTTATTATTAAATTATATATTCCTTTTATCAGACAAAGCAGTAATCATATGGTGTCATTGCCTTAAAATAGATCAGGTCCAATATAAGAGATTTTTGTCCTTAGACCTGAATAAAGGCAAGACGAGACCACAAGGTGGTTGAACCGAAGAGATCAAGGCAATCATTCAAGGATCATAGAGCAGAGGGATGAAGAAGAAGATTACAAGAAACACTTAAGGAAAATATAGTCGTACAATTCCGAAGTCAAAGCCCTTCCCGAGAACAAATCAAAAGCTAAAGCTGAAGCATAAATTTGAATTGGAGCCAGAAGAGAAATACTTCCACGACAAGAAAATACACAAAAGCAAAGTGAGAAGAAATAGAACGGCACTCCACCAGGTCAGTACTGTTGGTTTGACTTTGCTAAACCTGGAAGGCTACCTAGATTGCTCACTCTCTTCTTCATTTCCCAAGTAGGCTTGATCTCAGTTAAAACATGCTCGCACAAAGAGTTCATACATTTTCTTGATTCGCATGTTTTTTTCCCATGTTAAAGAGTTGTTGGCATGGGGGATGTCTTGACAGCCCAGAGCCGCCAGGCCATTCCAATAATAGCGAAGATTAAGGGAACCTCCTGGAGATATCCCATTTTTGTTTAAAAAAGGGGGAAACCCTCTGCCTTAGACTCCTAAATTTCCTCTGCAGTGCCTGCTGATTAAATTGCTGAAGTCCCCCCCTCCAAGGGAACAGAAAATTATCCTATTTCCTCTGCGCCTTTTATTTTCAGTTATTCAAAAATAATTATTTTCTATTCAATTTCGCCTTTGCCACGGGCTTGTTATACATGATGGAAGTTCCAGTTAACTTTCAGAGATGACATATAACCCTAATTATATACCGCAAGGAAAATTCAATGGGAGTAACGAAAAAAACAACATTATCCCATAAAGCATTTCATCTCTCCAAACACTGGCAATGAGGTTGCATGTCATATTATACCTCGTGAATACATCACAGGGATGTACCAGAAAAGCAAACCAAATAATAAAAATATACGCTCAACAATTACTCCCAAAATATAAAAATGCCCATATAGGAATAACAACAGGAAATCGCTTTAACCTCGAATCTAAATAACCTAATTTAACCCACTCGTACATAAATCTGACAAAAATGCAGTGAAAATCATTACTCACATATAGAAAGTAGTGGAGCTGGAAAGCAGAATTTTCAGTGAGTCCTTCAATTGATGTGTTGGCAGTGGCCGTGAAGAAGGCACTTATCGATCAGTTTAGCAGGAGAAATGGCAAGAGGCGTCAAAAGCGTGAGAATTTTAGTAAGTACTATAGTAATGACGTAGGGAGAATTACAGAGGAAGGCGTATGCCATATCCCTACTCCCTGCTGTTATTTCTCTCTCGCTCACGCCCTCCTATATTGGGTATATTATCAGATGATCCAGAGGGGTTTCTGAGCATAAATAAGAACAAATTTGTCGTATCAACAGAGTCAAAGGAGAGCGTAGGCTAGTGTCTGTCCACATAGAGAATGGACACTATTTGTTGATTAATTAAAAAACAAAATAAAATGTATTTTTATTTTTAATTATTATT
Source organism: Chamaecyparis obtusa (assembly GCA_027943335.1). NCBI lineage: Eukaryota > Viridiplantae > Streptophyta > Pinopsida > Cupressales > Cupressaceae > Chamaecyparis > Chamaecyparis obtusa. The sequence continues at coordinate 248,192 of BSBK01005480.1, forward strand.
AAATTAGGAGATATAAATCCGACGCGGCTAAGCAAGCAGGCATCTGTTCTGCACATTTTGTGATCGAAAATCACAAAAAATTTGCAAAAAAAATCAGTGTGTTTTTCAAATCTGAAAAAAAAAAGTTTGATTTTTTGGTACATTTTGGATGGAGCTTAGCCGTCTTAAGTATATTTGAAAGTTTATTGTACTTTTATGTTAAGAATTAATAAAAATAGACATATTGAGAAGGATATCTTCAAGAGAAATTATATCTTTATACAAAATCCAACAATAGAAATGAAATGAAATGTTTTTACTGACGTCCACGAGACCACCAGTCTAAGGGACCAAAGAGCAAGTTAGGCATTCCCCTGTGATTTCTCCAAGTTGTTCCTTTTGTTGTGGATCTGAATTAGGATCCGGAATATTATTAGAGAAAGCATGTATGACAAAAGAAATTATATCTTCATACAAAATGTAACCACAAAGAAAGCACCTCGGGTCAAGTTAAACATCATTTTTTTTTACACAAAATAGTCCATTGTATTGTGGCTATAGGAATGCCTTTTTACATAATAATTATATTAAGGGTAAATTAACAACTAGCTTATATATACTTATATATATAGTACGCCAAGAGTAATCCTTCTCGAGGCACCTATTTTCATTTTATTGCAAAGTTTTTTGTGTGGGTTAGGATTGATGAAAATAGGCACCTTATATCTAGGTATATATAAGCTAGTAGCAGCCACGCACAACATGGAAGACATTTTCTAATTTTTAATTTTGTTAAGGTTAGTGTTAAATTATTAAATAAATTTTTTTTTTATTTTTTTTATTTTGCATAGATGGCGTAACTTGAATACATTTTATGATTTTTTATTTTGTTAAGGTTAGTGTTAAATTATTATTTTAATTTTTTAATTTTTATTTTTATTTTAGGTGTTGTTTGTTATTTGCTTAAATAGATGGCATAAGTTGAAGATATTTTATGATTTTTAAATTTGTTAAGGTTAGTGTTAAATTATTAATTGAATTTTTATTTTTTATTTTTATTTTTTGCATAAATGGCGAAACTTGAAGACATTTTATGATTTTAAATTTTGTTAAGGTTGGTGTACAGTTATGGTTACATTTAGGGTTATTATAATAGTTATGTTTACCATTTTACGTAAGGTAAATGGAAGGGTTATGGTTACAATTAGGTTAGGGTTTAACATTAGAATTATCATTAGTATCACATTTAACGTTAGCATTTAATGTAGGGTCAATGGTAGAGACATGGTAACAGTTAATTTGAACAATTACCATATTACGAGTATAATGTTAATGACAACAAATTAGAATTAGGGTTAGGGTTACGATTAGGGAGAGGGTTAGTGTTAGGGGTAGGATGAGATTAAGGTCGTGGTTAGGGATAGGATGCTATGTAAATTTAGGGTTAGTATAACATTTATGTTTACCATTTTACCTATGGTAAATGGCAGGGTTATGGTTACGATTAGGGTTATAGTTTAACCTTAGGAGTAGTATTATTTGAACGGTTACAATTACAATTATGGTCAATATTAGGATTAGTGTTTGTGTTTGGGTTACCGTTAAGGTTATTGTTAGTGGTAGTGCTACTTTTTACCGTTATTGTTATAGTTAAGGTTGGTGTCAAGGTAGAAATTAGGTTAAAGTTACAAGTTGTATTTAGGGTTAGGGTTAGGATTAGGATGAGCGGTCAAAGTTAGGGGTAGTGTGTCATAATAAGGTTGTGGTTTGGGATAAGATGTTATGTTTACAATTATGTGGTGTATCATATTTAGTGTAACAATAAGGGTAAAGATTAGGGTAAGGGGTTAGGGTTAGGATTAGGGTTAGTAATATGGTTACATTTAGATGGCGTAACTTGAAGACATTTTATGATTTTTAATTTTGTTAATGTTAGTGTACAGTTATGGTTACATTTAGGGTTACTATAACAGTTATGTTAACCATTTTATGTAGGGTTAATGGAAGGGTTATGGTTACAATAGGGTTAGGGTTTAACATTAGAATTATCATTAGTATCACATTTAATGTTAGTATTTAATGTAAGGTCAATAGTAGGGACATGGTAACAGTTAATTTGAACGGTTACCATATTACAAGTATTATAATGTTAATGACAACAAATTAGAATTAGGGTTAGGGTTATGATTAGGGTGAGGGGTTAGTGTTAGGGGTAGGATGAGATTAAGGTCGTGGTTAGGGATATGATGCTATGTTTACAATTAGGATTAGTACCATATTTAGGGTTAGTATAATAGTTATGTTTACCATTTTACCTATGGTAAATGGCAATGTTATGGTTACAATTAGGGTTATGGTTTAACCTCAAGAGTAGTATTATGTGAATGGTTAGAATTACAGTTACGGTTAGTATTAAGATTAGTGTTTGTGTTTGGGTTACCTTAAATGTTATTATTAGCGGTAGTGCTACTTTTAACTATTAAGGTTAGTGTTATTGTTATAGTTAAGGTTGGTGTCAAGGTAGAAATTAGGTTAAAGTTACGAGTAGTATTATGTTAACGACAACATTGTTGCATAACCATGTTGCATTGCCATTTGGAACTTTATATGTTACTTATAGTGGAATAGTATGTATTAATGTGTGGAAAAATTTTCTTTAAATTAATGAAAATTTAGGTATCTAAACATGATATGATCATATATACAAAGAATATATTTACATTGTAATGTTTGAAATATGACGGCATTGCCTTCCACTTTTCAAACATTACTACAAAAAATCAACATTTGGAGTATATTTTTAATTTTAAAAATATTAAAATAAAATAGGCACTTAATGCTAAATGTTAACAATAATTATAATATTTAAATAAATGAAACAATTAAGAAATAAAATAAATTAAACTAGTGTGTGATGTATAGGTACACCTCTTGGTGTAGAGATCTCCTAAATAAAAGGCTCTTGAGACCATTCATCGGTGATAAAATTATCGTATTGAATGACAAACTTGGCCCTGTCTGCATTAGTCACATATCCTAATACTATTCTAGGGAACCATGCTCCTTCAAAACCCTCTTCATTACAAGAGACTTCTACTTTGATCCCAACATCAAAATCCATTTCTTATACCTTTTGCATTATGACAATGCAAATAAACATTTTAATTTTTTTATTAAAAACCTTTAATACAATCATTAATAGAAAATAGATATTTGTTGAGTTTTATTGATTAAAAAGATATAATAGAATCCTTATATGAAATATTTATAAAAATATGAATATATTATAAAACATTTACATTGTAATGTTTGAAATGTTGCCGCATTGCCTTCCACTTTTTAAACATTATTATTTGGAATATATTTTTGTTAGAGTAAAGTATTAATTATATTAATTAACTTTACTCCCTTCTTAAGATGTCAACACTTTTATTTTTAGTTGTTTATATTTAAACACACATGCACTAGTTGATTTAAACTTATGCACTAATTGTTTTAAATATAAACTTGCATGCATTAGTCTTGTAATAATTTAACTAATTAGTACATGCACTAGGATTTTCCTTTCAAGGCTTTTGATCTCCTTTATAAGGATCATCCATTGTACATTTAATTCATTCATTATTTGAAGATATTTTTTTCTTCATATTTTTGAGTCAAACCCTTGCCCTCTTTTTGTCTCTACTTCCTTGTAACAGGTTTTTGTATGCAGGTGATCTTCGAGTTTTGTAGATTTGTATTGCTCAAATCCTACATGGTATCAGAGCCTAATTTGCTACAGCTTGTTCGCATTTGAAGGATTCAAATTAGGGATTTCTTTGCTGATTTGAGAGGTTTTGGTAAAAAAAATTTAGCACTTTTTACAAAGAGGGTTTCCTGTCAAATCTAGGGGGGACCTATTTTTTTGGTCATCTTGGCTTCAAACGGATGTCACAGTTGCATTCAAAGCATCCAAGAACCCTAAGATCCATATAAAGTTTGTCCAATTTGGACAAAGTTGAAATATGTGAGAAAAAAAATTTGCAATCGGCCCCAACACTGTTCTTGAGGTGGTCAATATTTTTTGAAGCACTTCTGGCCCAAACGGACCTCACAGCTATGTTCGGAAGGCCTGAGATAGTCAAAATTTATACAAGACTTGTCGATTTTCGACAAGTTGGCCTCTGAGGCAAAAAAAATTTGCCCACCAGGTCGTACACCCTTGGCATGCGGATCGAGGTAGCACCGGGTACAATTTTTAAAAAAAATTTAAAAAAATTTGAGGTGGGGGCCACCTGTGCACTGCCCACTATCCTCCCACGTGCCACCCACGACAGAGTCACTGGACGATGACTGTCACAGTCACCGATGACTGTGCAGTCACCGCTGGGACTACCGTAGTCTCCTAACCGCGCGGTCACCACGGCCACCGACAGTCTTCTTGTTGATGTCACCGTGCATGACACGCGGTCCCCACTCTGCTAACTAATGATGACATCACCATCCCATCACGCTGATGCCAGCATTTTTTTTCAAACACTTGTTGCATGATTTTTTAATCATCATTCAGACAACTTGGGGTTTTTTGTGAATATCTCGGGCATCTGGGATCGTAATTGGGCATGTGATATATCACTGGAAATCTGATTCCAAGCCTGATCCAAATTTTTTGGTATGGTTTTTTTTATTTTTCTATTTTGATGTCATTTTTCGCTATCAAAGTCAGATGTTCTCTGTGATTGTAGCGTTTTAGACCTCCTACATTCCGGGATCCATTTCTCTTGCATCCGGGCTCCGTTTTCAACAAATGAGATATTGCCAAAAAGCTCTTTCTAAGATTTTATGATATTTGATGGTTTCATATGGTTTTTTGTCTTTTTTTTTACATCACCCATCCTTAGATCCTTGCAGACACCTTCTTTGGGCCCTCCAGCATAGCTGTTGGTTTTTTGCTCATATCTTGAGCATACAGTGTCAAAATTTGGCAAACAAGATATCGTCGAAAAGCTGATTCTGAGATCTTTCCAGATTTGGAGGTTATATTCTATGGTTTTATTTTTCTAATGGTTTTTTTCTCTGTCAAAGCTAGATCTTCATTTCTGCACTCAGGGAGCTCTATCTTGCACATCCGAACTCTATTTTTGGAAAATGATATATCGTTGGAAAGTTTGTTCAAAGAGCTTTTCAGTGCTATGAGTCATTTTTCCAGATTTTGCTCCAGGTTCATTTTATTTAGATTCTTGCCTTTTTGCAGTCTAGTGGATATCTTGGTTGTTTTAGGTCTTGGGATCTCTTCCCTTTGACGGATGGCTCGTCTTAGGTTCTTTTGTTTCAGCAGCCTTGATCTTTTTTTAGCAGTGTATACTTCATTTTTTGTAGCATTCTTTTATGCACATGCACTAAGATAAAGTGACATTCTATTGCTTTGATAGGATCTTGCACATGTTTGTGCTATTTGTACTTACACTCCATTATAAAGTATTGGGGGGGTTTGATGTTTTCCTTTGTTTGCCATCTTCTTTTGTCATGTGAGTGTTCCTCCAATGACATTAGCCTTAGGTATATTTATTTGTGTTTGTACTCTCTGCACATTCGAAGTTTCAGATTCATCTTCATCATGCAGTTCATATTGGATGATCTTTTCAGTGTACCTGTCATTACTCCCTTGTCAGCAGTATGGGGGGGGGTTTCTACTATTGATTCTACTACTTCCTTGGTTTGATTGTGTGAGCCATGTATTTAGTATTTGATCATATGTACTAGGTGGTTGCAGTGGCTAGGTACCTATGCATTCCAGTGAGATGGATCATTTACCATATGGACACTCTTTTCTTTCTTATTTTTGGATGCACTCTTCCAGCTTTGATTGATCAGCTCTTAAGGCTTTTTGTATTTATGCCATCTGTATCTTCGAGTTTAGGTGTTTGCCTTTGTTTGCCCCCTGATTCGAGTAGTGTTATTTGAGGGCACTCATGTAGATTACAGTCTTCTCTACATGGTTATATTTATGTGGAGGATCTTCATATCAACAGTTACTTCTTGACAGAGTTTGCATCTTCTTGCTTTAGTGATGTTCTACATGTTCATTCTTGTTCTTATTTTTTGGAACATTCCTAATTTTGGAGGCTTCTTCAATCCTTTATATTAGTTTTTGTCTCTTTTTGGAGTATAGTTTTTCCCATGTGGTTTTCTCTATTTCTCCGCTTTATAGAGACTCTCCTTTGTACATAGGTACCTCATCAGGCCATGTTGCCAGGACCCATTTTTATGCTTTCAGCACTGTAGTTTCCTTTGCTTTCTTCTTGCATTGTTTGTAGTTACATTGTTGCTCATCTTAATGGAGGGTGTTAGAGTAAAGTATTAATTATATTAATTAACTTTACTCCCTTCTTAAGATGTCAACACTTTTATTTTTAGTTGTTTGTATTTAAACACACATGCACTAGTTGATTTAAACTTATGCACTAGTTGTTTTAAATATAAACTTGCATGCATTAGTCTTGTAATAATTTAACTAATTATTACATGCACTAGGATTTGCCTTTCAAGGCTTTTGATATCCTTTATAAAGATCATCCATTGTACATTTAATTCATTCATTATTTGATGATATTTTCTTCTTCATATTTTTGAGTCAAACCCTTGCCCTCTTCTTCTCTACTTCCTTGTAACAGGTTTTTGTATGCAGGTGATCTTCAAGTTTTGTGACTTTGTATTGCTCAAATCCTACAATTTTAAATTTAAAAATATTAAAATAAAATAGATTCTTAATGTTAAATGTTACCAATAATTCAAATATTTAAACAATTAAGAAATCTAATGTATGCTTAATCTAATTTTAAAAACTATTAAGATTAATAGAATACAAATTTCATTAACATGGCAGCATTGCCATCCACATTAATGTTAAAATTAATTTATGCTAATGATGTAAAAAATGCAAACTATTAAAATATTAATGCAAAAGAATTCTTTTTATTTTAAAAGTAACATTTAAGAAATAAAATAAATTAAACTAATGTATGCTTAATATAATTTAAAAAACTATTAAGATTAACTGAATATAAATTTCATTAACATGGCGGCATTGTCATCCACATTATAATGTTTGAATATGATGACATTTCCTCCCACATTTATGTTGATCCTAAAAAAAAAACTTAACATGGTATCAGAGCCAAGTTGCAAATGTAAGAGAGTAGTTTATTGATGGTGAATGTGTGACTATCTTAGAAAATATAGTCTCAATACGATGACCATATCTCACAAATTAACCGTTGGATTTTTTAAAATTTTGGATATATTTGTGAAAACCAAATTTAGAAGAATCTTGCTGAAGTGATTGGAACGAAAGTGTTTGGTTCAAAAGTTATGACCGAATGTGTACAGGTCTATGCAGATTTCTGAACAAAGAGAGTTCTTTGATTAAAAGCTACAAACACTTTTTATAGTGCAAATAAGAAAATGATCATTACATTAATCAAGAGACAAGTATTCCATGTTGATTAATGTTCATAAATTTTTTATGTAGTTATTAATTCATACTATAACATTGGGATATAAAATCTTGTATGCTTTTATCATTAATATTTCTTTGGGATAATTTAGTTTTATGAACTATTTGTAATCTCTATATGAAATACTTTCATGATGAATCAAGAGACATATGTGACTACATTCAAGAGAGAAAGAGATTGATGCTTGCAGTCATGGGATTGAGTTGATGGCAGAAACATTTCTTCAAAGAAATAAAATATCATTTAGAGGGACAAACCTACAGAAGGAAACCTTGGACGAGAAGGTCAGAAGTTTGATATCACATTCAGAAGAAGTCTAACGAACCATCAGAGGAAACCTTGGATGAGGAGGTTAAATGTTGATGTTAGTACTCAAAGCTTCAAAGGGAGTCAGTACAACATCTAGAGGATCTACCTTATTTGATTTCCAAGGATCTTGGTCATATTGATTCAGAGGGAGTAAACCATATCGAAATGGTTTCCCTAGTGACCAAGAAACATAAAAGAAAAAAGAATTGTGATTCAAATGATTTAGCTCCATATATATGAGATAGAAGGCTTTTATGCAGATATATAGGTCATGATATTCCTAGATAGATGGTTGGGCATTCAAGAAAAGAACTTAATGCAGACTAAAGAACAAAGACATGATTTGCTCGTAGAAGGTTGATATTAGATTCAGGGGGAGTATGATAGTTCATCTAAAAACAACCTTGGAAGGGGAAGTAAAGAGGTTGTTACAAGACCTTAAAGGAAGCATCCAGAGGACAATGATCATGAGATTGAGGCTCATGTGTGCTGGCTGAAATGCCTTTATGCTAGCTCCTACACAACTTGGGGTTCACCTAGAGTGATGCAAGCTATATAAGAGATATAGTGCATATGTATGCTATTCAAGGTACATTATCACTACAAAACATATGGTTGATATTCTCATCAAGTTTATTGCTAGAGGGAAGGTTGTGTACCTTCGAGATAAACTTGGTATGTTGGAGGATGAAGCCTTAGATGAAAAGAAGTTTCAATATCTATGATATATTATCTTGTATGTTATTGCATTCTTCTCTTTGAGAGAGAAGTCTAAGGTGAAAGCCCTTGTTTCCACCCTTTGGGATGAGCCATGATGGATCCACCCTTTGAGATGAGTTAAGGTGGATTTCCTATGTGTGACTCCAAGACTTATGGGCCCTCCTGTGAACATTGGAGAAAGGTGATGACTTTTTGACAATGAACACTTGTATTTGATTGATGTTGTGAGGTGACGACTTTGCAACATATCCATCATGATGGATATTATGTGACTTGATATCCGTGGATATGTCATGATGGTTAGGATCTCTTAGACATCATGGTAGATATCATAAAGCTGGTATCATTAAATAAACCATAGATGATTTAGAGATCTTCATGGTGCATATTATGTGACATAATATTTGTAGACATGCCATGATCGGTCTATATGGTAAGTATCACATATGTGATACTAGTGCACATACTATATTAGACATTTTGAGTACTTGGTGAATATCATGGACTTGATATTTGGAGACCATTACTCTGAGTACTTGGGTGAGTATCATGGATTTGATACTTGGAGACCATTACTCATGATAATAATTTTGAGCACTTAGGTGGATATCTTGTGAGTTGATATTTAAAGACTATTGCTCTGAGTACTTGGTAAGCATCATGGATTTGATACTTGAGGGCCATTACTCGTAATATCAGTAAAATGATATAAATATAAAATGATTATCTATACTCACATTGAGTACTTGGTGAATATCATGGACTTGATATTCATGGACCATTACTCTGAGTACTTGGGTGAGTATCATGGATTTGATACTTGGAGGCCATTACTCATGATAATCATTTTGAGCACTTAGGTGGATATCTTGTGAGTTGATATTTGGAGTCTATTGCTCTGAGTACTTGGTAAGTATCATGGACTTGATACTTGAGGGCCATTACTCGTAATATCAATAAAATGATATAAATATAAAATGATTATCTATACACACATTGAGTAGTTGGTAAATATCATGGACTTGATATTTGGAGACCATTACTCTGAGTACTTGGGTGAGTATCATGGATTTGATACTTGGAGACCATTACTCCTGATAATCATTTTGAGCAATTAGGTGAATATCATGTGAGTTGATATTTGGAGACTGTTGCTCTGAGTACTTTCTAAGTATCATGGACTTGATACTTGAAGAGCCATTACTTGTAATATTAGTAAAATGATATAAACTTTAAATGATTATCTATACTCACACATTACCTTGAGGTAATATTTCTATCATCCCTAGTTAAGAGGGAGTGTTAATTATTGTAGTAGTTTTGTATATCTATGGTGAGCATCATAAGTGTTGACATTGGATTGATTTATCCTCCCTAGCTAAGAGGGAGTGTTGATGTATGTAGCATTGTTTAGATAAATAATATTGACTATATGATTATTATGAGAAATGATTACATACATACATACATACATACATACATACATACATATATATATATATATATATCTATATATATATATATATATATATAAAATTGATATTACTATATAATTATTATAAAGTTAGATTATAATTATTCTCATAATAACTAAATAGTGAGATTGATAAAGTAAATATTATTATTATTATGTAAATATTAGAGAAATTAATATAATACTCAAGAGATATTTTATATATATATGTGTGTGTGTGTGTGTAATTATAATTCTAATTATATTAATTACATAATAATGAATAGACATGTCCCATGAAGGGATGTGTCTCTTCTTGGCTCATTCTCAATATAAATGCAAGAGATTGTTGCATTTGGAAAACACATACGATACAAGATAGTACCATTACATTTGCAATGATCCTAAAAAAAAAACTTAACAATTTCAAACATTACTGCATAAACATTAATATTTAAAATATATTTTTTATTTTAAAAATATTAAAATAAAATAGATAGCTAATGTAAAATATTAACAATAATTCTATTTTTTTTAGTTTGTTAAATGAAACATTAAAAAATTAAAAAAATTAAAGTAATGTAAAATTGAAAACTATTTGAAATGTAAAACTAAATATAAAATAAAACGTATTTAAAATGCAAATCTAAATCTAAAATGCAAACCTAAATCAAACATGCAAATCTAAATGAAACATGCAAATCTAAATCAAACGTGCACATTTAAATGAAACGTGCAAATGTAAATCAAATTTTTTTAAATGCAAATCTAAATCAAACATTTTAAATGCAAATCTAAATCGAACTATTTTAAATAGAAATCTAAATCAAACTACAATATTTCAAACTAAATCTAAAACATACTAATCAATTGAAACTAAATCTATGCAAAACTAAAATGCCAAACTAAAATACGAAACAACAAAGACTTGCTCCAAAACTTCAATCTACTCTTGCCTCCTCCGAAATTCTCCACCTCTTCCTCTTGCAAAACACAATGAAATGGGGAGCCTCAATTTTATAATTTGTGAGAGGCTCCTCATATCCCCTAATGGATGTCTCTTGACATTGCATTATTTTATTCCCTAGTGTTTGCATACATACACTGTTTAAATGAACAAATAATAAAAAGAATTTTTAAAAAATTATTTGGGGCATGCGGCCATCACCCCCGTCCCGCATACATTTGGCAACAAGGGTATCCTGTGGGCCTAGGAGTTTCATTATTTTATTTAAATAAAATAATAAAATAATAAAATAAAATTTAATGTTATTTAATTTTTAAAAAAATGTTTAAATTTTCTTAATTTAAATTTTAATATATTTTTAAAATTTATTAAAAAATTTAAATAAATATATTATTATTATTAATTTATTTTATTATTTACAAAATAATAATTTTTTAAATTTTTTAAATTTTGTAACTTATTCTTCATCCATGTGGCACCCCTATTTTTTTGGGCCCTATTATTTCAGGCCCCATTATTTCGGCCTTGCCATTTGGCTTCCTATTATTTCAACCAACTAATTAAAATAATATTTTTTTAAATTTATTAAAGTTTTTTAAATAAATAAATATTATTATTTTTAATTTATTTTTTTATATTTTTTAAAATTTATTAAAGTTTTTTAAATAAATATATATTATTATTTTTAATTTATTTAAATTTATTTAAATTTTTTAATTTATTCTTCATCCATGTGGCACCCCTATTTTTTCGGGCCCCATTATTTTGAGCTTGCCATTTGTCTTCATATTATTTCGCCCAGCTATTATTAGTTTTGTAACTTGTTTATTTAATCTAATAGTTTTGATTGACAAGGAATCTTTTTTAGCATATTCTCGTGTTGGTATTCCCATTTGTGCTCTCATTGTATAAGTACACCTCTCGTCGTAATAATTTGGAAATGATAATTGAACGATAAATGTTAGTTTAGGAATAGTAGATGTGAGTGAATTGGATATTTGGTCATAGAAATTATGGAGGAAAAAAAGTAATGTTGCATTCACATATGTTTATTTCAAATTTGAAAATGGATTATTTTTATTTTTTAAAAAGAAGTAATTGTAGTTTTGTACTTTCACATATGAGAATCTTATGCTTATGGTACATTAGTATGCAAGGTAGATCTCTCTTGCACTTATTCATCTAATTAGTGAAATGTGCACTTTTGATCTAAGTTTTTTATGATAATTGCATATTATTAATTGTTAAGGGTTGGCAATTTAAAGATATCTTGGGGAAATCATCATATCATAGTTATGTGCTTCTAGGTCTACCTCCTTGACTAGACCAACTTTATAGTCGTGGAAATGATTAAAGACAATAATATAGATAATGCAAATTAGGTTCCATTTAATGCTCTGAATAAAAAGATCCTTGTAATTATATTTCTTTGAAATGCATAAGATTTTGTTCTTTGTATTCAATGATAATGAATGTGTTACATTACTTTAAATTACAAAACATGGCAATAAGTCATGCAAAAAGTTTATCAAATTAACATACAAAAGAATGAATTAGGTAGAACACATTTGAATTTATTTGTTTTTACTTTTGGGAAATGATTCTTGAATGGTATCTGATTGATCTCAAGTTGTGAGATTTAACCAATGTAAGGAAATGTTGATATTAATGTAGAGAATGATGTATTAGCATATAAACCCATTCCTTAAGCATTTTTGTTTGATGAAGCCTTATTTCAAACCTAACCCTCTGCATTTTTAGTTAATACTTTACTAATGTCATATCCTTTTCCATATTGGATAGCTATCTTATATAATAATAAATGACATTCAAAATGAAGGCTAATTTTAGATCAAATGGAAGTAACAACTTAACCAAAATGCTTGGCCACTTGTGAATCCAATGATGACTTTTCATTCATATCAAGATTTATGGTTACAGAATTTTTTTTTTAGTTTATATCCTTTCATTTATCTCCCTTATGATAACGATGCAAAATCTAAAGAACCTCAATCATCCTTTAAATTGGTATGATGTACAAGTTGTCCAAGAGGGTTTCTTGAGGGTATCATGCACATATTAATCAAGATAGAGATATCATTTTTTTATTGTTTAAAAATATTGGTATGGTTGATCATTGGTGGTCACTATACGTATCTTGTTATCATGGATAATCTTGATATTGTGATGAAGTATATGTGGGAAAAAAGACCATTGCATAAATCCACTAATGGCCAAAAGGAATGTTATATAATAAGGTTCCAAGCATTACATCGAATGGTGAGATGAGTTTAATGAACCCTAAAGTGATTAACCAATTGATAAAACCAAGGGATTTCTACATCACATTACCAAACCCTTTAATGAATACCTTATATTTAAGTATATTAGATTAATCAATTTGAATCACATCTAGAATATTTTTACTCAAAATGTTTAATATAAATATAATGTCTACTAATACTCTTTTAACTCTAATATGCTCGTGCCTAACCACAATGTATAATCGAATGTACTCCTCAATCATGTATGAAGGTGGTAATTAATGAAATGTGCATGATATTCAATTTATATCTCACTGTATGGATTACAATGTTTGAGTTCATTGTTTAGGAAAGATAAAAGATGGAATAATTATGCATATTAAAATCTCTCCAAAATGTTCTTATGCATTTCAAAGGAACACATTAAATCTCACAGAGACATCTTAGTGGGGGTATTATTTAAATGAGTAAAAGCATTAACTCGTGCTTGTATACTTAATCGTATAATGTTTTGGTTGTATAATGGAGGCATACAATAGTAGGGATAAAACTAGGCTAGTATTTTTAGGAATATGGGACTGTATATATTGTACACCTAGCAAATAATATATCTAGGCTAAATATTTAATATTTTATAAATAATATTTAGAGGTAGGGTAATACTCCTCAGATCTAAGTATGCCAAAAGGACATGGAGGATGGGGATGATGTGAGTTTTGGAGGATTAGGATACATGGAGGTTTAGGATCATATGGGAGATTAGGATTATGGATTTTGACATTAGGACTAGTGTGTGGCAGATTAAGTAGGGATTCTAGGAGTAGGTGGAAGATTGAGATTATGGATTTGGAAATTAGAATTAATGTGTGAGGGATTGACAGGAGGATTAGGAATAGGTGGAAGATTAGGATTATGGAATGGAGGATTGTAGTCTTAGGGACTTGGAATGTGGGCATAGGTGATTGAGGGGTTATATAAAGATGGGGATTAGGATTTGGATGGGAGAGAATATGGTGTATAGATGTTGGATGTGATGGATACATGGGTGAGGAGTAATATGGAGATAGGGATGAGGCATGAGATGGACTTCCCTTGTCAAATGTATAGGAAGGATGAGTAATAGGTGATGGATTGGGATTGGATATGATGTGTTGAAGTGGAGTGTATGGGGCTATAATAGATGGATGTGAGGTTATGGAATTGGCTTTGTAAAGTGGGTTGGGGTGAGATACATGGATAGGTATGGGTTGGAGAATTTGAGGTATGTATGAGATGGATTGGTATGATTGACAAGTTTGATGGGATGGATGTATGGTTTGAGGGATGGGATTTGACATAGATGTTTGAACTTCCTTAAGAATTATGTCAAACCAATTCATATTCATGATGTTTAGACGTGGGTTTTAGATTTGTATTAGATGATGATGTGGATGAAGATTGGGATTGAGAATGGATGAGCTTTAGAAGATGGATTATGGATGTTTGGAGATAAGTGCATGGCTAATGGGTGATTGATTTTTTACGAAGAGGTAGATGAATTAGATTTAGATTTGGTTGGAGTGGTATTAGATAGCAAGGAGATTGGACATGATGATGATGATGATGATGATGATGATGATGGTGATGGTGATGGTGATGGTGATGGTGATGGTGATGGTGATGATGATGATGATGATGATGATGATGATGATGATGATGATGATGATGATGATGATGATGATGATGATGATGACGACGATGACGACAATGATGATGATGATGATGATGATGATGATGATGATGATGATGATGATGATGATGTTGGATTAAGGATGAATGATAATATTGGATTAAAATAAGCAAATGTTGATATGGATTATGGAGGATGATTAGGGTGAGAATTATGATCTTGATCGGATTAGGAAAAATTACTAGGATTAGGATATTAAATGATGGATTGGTGATGATTAAGTCAAGAAGAATGAAATAGGATGGTTAGGAAAATTATGGATGATTAAGATACTATGATAATGATGAAATAAAATTAGGATGTGGAGGATGGTTGGAATGAGATGGATGTATTGATTGGATTAGGGAGATGATTAAGAATGTTATGGATGATTAGGATATGATGATAATAATGATTAAGGATTATGGGGATAGGATAGATGATTAGAATGATTAAGGGGGTGATTGTGATAAGAGTTACAATGATGATGATTAGGTTGATAGATGGGAGTATTGACTTGGAGATGATGTGGAAAGCTTATTCCTTAGAGGACAACTAGATTGAAACAAGAATTTGTTTTATTTTATTAATGTTTTAACTTTTTTTAGGTTCTAATATTTATTTCATTTTTGGGGTTTATGTGTTTTTTTGTTTGTTTTTATTCAATATGAAAATAGAATGAAATGATGCAAAATACAAAATTCCCCAGGCTCAATTTGGACAAGTGTTTCCCTTTTTGGTTTTAAGTAGGGAAGGTAATTTAAACATTCAAACACATAAGACACAACAAGAAGCCTACTCAAGTGAGATTATCAATGCTTTAGGCATGAGGCACCACAAGAAAAGATGGCCAAAAATTTTCAACTAGGCTTTACAAGCTCAACTAGGGGGTGTCCTCTATATATGCAAGGTACATGAGGTCATAATATGTAGATGAAAGAGTATAATGTCAAATAGTCAAGAGGAGATAATAACCCAAATCTCCACCTTCACTTCTCAAAAGTATAAAGTTCTTTTCAAGATTTTAGCCAATTGACAAGATTCTATTTCCAAGAGAGGTGTCTTTCAATTCACCCACCACTATTTATAGAGCCATCAAAAGACAAGAGTTGAGGTTGTCCCTTAAGGTGATGAAATCCCCAAGTAGGCCTCCTAAAAAAGAAAAAAATAAGACCACTTATTTCTACTACATTTAATTTCATCCAAGGCAAAAATGAGAGCGTATGTAAGTGATCTTGCAATTAAAAGACACATTCTTTTTTTAGATCCAAATCCAATTGTGATAGGTTAATTTTAAGACCAATTTTTAAATATGAGGAAAATACACCAAACAAATTATCTAAAGCCAAATTTAAATGTAAAAATGGATTCTTTTTGTCTTTCTTATAATTAAAAAATAATACTTGAAAAATAATTTCGTATGAAAAAGATATGTGTTTAAAGATTGTGAAGAAGGGTTGACTTTGAAAATCTACACCTATTTTTGAAGCAATATTTGCAAGAATGGATTATATCATCTGATAAAGGGTAGAGTTAGTTGTTTGACGCCTTTTGAAGTTTGAAAATTCAAGTTGATATGCAAGCATTATGCTTATCTTTGTGAAGTTTCTAGTTTATGTGTTTTCAAGGAGGAAGGGGCTAAGTTTAAGCCCCTAATATATGGCCCTTAGGTGCCACATGACCTCACATTGAGAGAAGGGGACTAGAATTTAGTAGAGCCCCTAGTTTCCCATATGACTAGGGGTTGAGACCTTGCAAAAAATGTGTGTGTGCGTGCAAGTGTGAGATTTAATAAAACCTAAACTAAAAAAGAAAATGTGAGATTTTGAAATGTGATTCAAAAGCTTCTTTTTTTTGAATTATTTTTTTCTTTGTGCTTAGCACAAAACTATGTAACATAATATTGCATGGGTTATGTTTACCTAGCCCCTACTGACCATGGAACATAACCCTCACAGATTGTGTTTACATAAATTTGTGAAGTGTGTTTTCACAGTTCACGTGGACTATTTAATTTTCTTATAATTTCTTCTAACATTTTTTTTGCTTTTAAATTTTTTATGTTTTTATATATATTTTTTAAAAAGATGAAATGTTAATGTATATATACCTTTACATATATATATATATTATACATTAAAAATATAAAAAATTCATTATCTAATACTAATATAAAAAAATTGCTCAACATAAAATATGCAAAAATGTGAATTGTGAAAAACTACACTCATATTCATAAGTGACCAAGGGATTTCACAGAGGAAGATTGGCAGGTGGTGTTGGGTAGACAAGCTCGAAGAGAGGCAAGGAAAATATCATTTGGGGCTCTTGATCAAAATATGTCCACTAGAGAAAATCCAATCACAGTGGAACAAAGGAAATTTTCTAGTCTACACCTAGGGTTTTGTAAGTCTTTCTCAAGAAATTCTTTTAACTATAATCGAAAGTCAATTCTGGGAAATAAAGATAGAAGGAGGAAATTTGTAGCCAACAATTTAGCTTCGATAACTCAAACTCATATAGTAGAAGATAATAACAAAACCCTAGATCATGATAGGCAAAAGGGTGACATATGGGCTATTCCAATCACTTCCAAAACTCCTCAATTTGCATCTAGTGCTAATAAAATATTGGTAGGGAACAAGTGTTGAAAATCAAAAAATTTGACTGATACAATTTCAAGGAGGAAATATGGGGCCAGGTATGATCTATGGTTTTGAAAGGATAATTGGAGAAATACTTGAATCTATCCTAAGAATGAAAGGGCATAATTTCCTCCAAATGATCTTTCACAAGCAAATAGCAACCCTAACAATGGAAAAATTGAAAAAAATAGTATATTGTTCCTCGATTCAGGGAAGATATTGACCATATGGGAGACTTATTCATAGTTGGGAGTCTTGGCAATCTGGAGTGGTTTCGATCAACCAATCCAGAGATTTAAGGAGTGGTGGAAATCACAATTTCCCAACTAGGTAAGTATTTCTATCTTAGAGAACAATATTTTATTAAATAAATGTAAAAATATAGATATTAATAATGAGATCTTATATGGTAAAACTAGATTATTCTTAGGATATGGATTTCATCTTTAAAAATGGTCCCCTAACTTTAACTCTAGGACTTATACCCCTATGATCCTTCCCAAATGGGTAAATTTAGGCACTTTACTTGTAGAATACCATTTCCCTAAGATTATAGAAGATATTGACACATTGGGATCTTACATGGGTTATGAAATCATAGAAGGAGAGGATCTCAAAGTAGAAGCTAAAATGCTTGCCAATATTGATTCTCATATTACTAACTTGACCCCCCTAGAAATAAAAACTAATAAAGGCAATCGATATTTGAAACCTATACTCTTTAATGGAGATATATAAGTTAATAAAACTCACCTAAAAAAAAATAAACCTCAATAGAACCCACTCTAGCTCTATTAAATAATGATCCACCTGTAGTGAATAATGGGGTAGGAATGAATCCAGATAAGGAGGAGGTGTGCATGAAACTTGTAGCGAATATATCAATCTTAGATATTTTATTGTTTGACACATTCTCCATTCATGAGGAGGTAAGAGATGAATTATAATGTTTGAATAAAATGAAGGAAGGAGAGCATGATGTTGTTAACGGATGACAAGCAAATACAATTTTAACTGATCATAATTGTTTCCAAAAAGAGAAGGAAATGGAGTTGGAGCTTGATGAGGAGCATGGTAAAACAAAGGTAATGCGAGAAGATTATGTAAGGGTTGAGAACATAATGGCGACTTTGGGGGATGATAATGTTGCAATGGGTGGGTGGTATTTCCTCTGTTGTTGAAGAGGAAGAGAAGTTACTAGTTGAGTTAAAGGCAATCTACAATATGATGGGAATCAACCAAGATATCGGTGAAGAATACATAACTAAAGAGGAATGTGATGAGGAGAATGAATAATACAAAAGGGAGTTAATTAAGAAAATATTAGAAGTGGATGATAGAGAGATGGAGGAAAAAAGAAGAAATGATGGTAGTCCGGAATTCAAAAGAGAAAAATCTATATGAAGAAGATAGAGGCCTAGTAAATCTAGGTATAGAAATGAATAACGCTGAAATTGAAAGCTTGGTTTGTGAGAAAATGATGAAGAAAAGGAGAAGGAAATCTTTTAATGAACTCAGAGAACTAGATGGGGTTGCAGATGGCCAAGCAAAAATTCACTATTTTATGCAATGAAGGGGGAGGTCCTTCCCAAGGCCCAATGAAACTCGCTACGTGGAATATTATGCCCCTAACAAACGATGCTTGTTAAAGCGTAACCTAACAACTATGGCTTTTGACATTGTAATGATCCAATAAACAAAGTTGAATGAGGGAGGAATGAATACCTTTATAAATAAAATTGGTTTGTGTAAAATTGGCAATGATGATGTTGAAGGGGCCTCGGGTGGCATGGAAATACTTTAAAATCCCAGAAAAGTATGCTTTGAAATCAGCATAAAGAGACCAAATTGGATGGGAGGTTGGGTTTGTAGTATTAAGAACCCACTCAATTTTTTCCTCATTAATGTTTATGGTCCAATCAATACAAACAACAAAAAAGAATCATGGTTTGAATTAAAATTACACTTTAATCAGAATGGGGACATGAATTATATCATTGGTGGAGATTTTAATGCGATATTATACTTGAGTGAAGAAATTGGAGGTATTCAACATGAATCATGGACACTATAAGATTTTAGATAATAGGTGGTTAACAAAAACATAATATATATCAGGACAAACAATGGCACTTTCATGTGGAATAATAAGAGGGAAGGATTTTGTAACATTGTTAAAAATTTAGATAGTTTTTTGTTTAAGGGAGACCTAAGTACCTTTTATGGATCACTCTCACCATCTATTCTAGCAGCGATGGGATCAGATCAGTTTCTTATAAGGCCAAAAGTTGAAGAAGAACACAAACCTCTCAATAACCCCTTCAAATGTGAAAACATGTGGTTGCAGGATAAGGACTTCATAGGATTGGTTGAAAAATGGTGGCATGAGGAGAGTTTTGAGGGTTCCAAAATGTTATTCTTTGCATCTAAACTTAAATCACCAAAACTAATTTTTTGGAAATAGAATAAAGAACATTTTTAAAAATATTTTTAGAAAAAGAAATTCAGAATTTGAACGAAGAGGTTCTAAGGACATGTATGGATCGATCTAGATACCTTAAAGAGAAGGAATTGCTCCAGAAATATGAGGAACTCTTTTCTAAAGAAGAAACCTTTTGGAAATAGAAATCTAGAGAAACTTGGCTATTTGATGGAGATAGGAATTTAAAAAAAAATCATAACAGTACAAAACAAATGAGACATATTAATAGGATTATGAAGATTAAAAAAAAAAAGGAGAATTGGTTGAGAATCCTCAAGAATTGGCTAAAGTATTTGTTGGCTTCTATCAAAACACACTTAAAATTGGGGAATTCTCTTATTTAAACTCTCAACAATAGTTACTGAATAATATTCCTAAACTTATTATAAAAGAGGAAAATAAAACTCTAAATAGTGAATTTATCTTGGAAGAAATAAATACAACATTATTTCAGTTACACCCAGATAAGGCCCCATGTCTATATGGTTTTCAAGTAGGTTTTTTTCAAAAAATATTGGAATTTTCTAGGAACAGAAATGAAAGAAGCTATTGAGAATACCCAGAGATTGGGTAGATTGCTTAAAGAAATCAACAATACATTTATCACTCTCAGTCCTAAAAAAGATAATACAAAAGAACTAGGTGACTTTATATGAAGTTCTTTATGTAATAATATATATAAAGTTTTATCTAAAGAATTAGCCAATAGATTGAAAATATTATTGCCTAATGTCATATCATAAGAGAAAACTGGGTTTGTACCAAGTAGATCTATCTTAATGGCATAATCATAGCCCAGGAAATAATACACTTTTCTCAGATTAATCAAGAATCATGAATGTTGATCAAACTTGACATAAAAAAAGTATATGATAAGGTAGATTGGAGATTCCTTTGCAAGCGCTGGAAGATTTTTCTTTTTCCAAACAATGGATTAATTTTATCTTTAACTACATCTCAACTCCTAGAATATCATTATTATTTAATGATACACATGAAGGATATTTTGATATTTCAAGGGGATTGAGACAAGGGGGTCTATTTCTCCCTTTTTATTTATAATAATGGCAAAATCATTTGAGTGGGAAGTACAAAGAGCATAATAATTAGGACAAATAATAGGCATTAAAGTGACAGAAGGTGTTCCAGATATCACACATCAACAATTCACAAATGATACTTTACTATTAGGGAAAAACATTAAAGAAGAAGCTAGGAGTTTCAAGAAAATATTAAAATAGTACATGGAGACATCGGGACAAATGGTTAATATAGACAAGTCTACAATATTTTTCTTTAATACCAGTCCCCGGATTGAAGATGAAATATGCCATGTTTTAGGACATAAAAAAGGTAATCTTCCTTGTAGATATTTGGGAATGTCCATGGAAAAATGCAATGGAGTAAACAAATAATGGGATCTAATCACAAAAAAGGTAGTCCAGAAGATGGACACATGGAAAGGTAAGTGGATATCAAATATAGGTAGAGAAATAATGCTTAAGTCAGTTTAATAGCACTCCCCACATACCAAATGTCATGCTTACCCCTAACCTAAGGCACTAGAGCTAAATTAGAAAAAAATAGATGAGAACCTTCCTATGGTAGGGGGTATTGAAAAAACAAAAAGATGACACTAATTAAGTAGGATAAGATCTGTAGACCTATTAAAACTAGAGTTAGGAGTTAGAAATCATAACATGAAAACCAAGGCATTGTGAGAAAAGTTAGTTTGGAAAATATATTAAGACCCTGATAAGAAATAGGTCAAAATTCTTTGAAATAAATACCTACAAAGCAATGACCCTTGTAGAAATTTTAGGATAGGCAAACCACCAAAGGGGTGTAGGGTGTGGAATTTCATTGTAGAATGCAAAGATATTATCATGAATACAATTTCTTGGGATATAGGCTCCAGAGAATCTACATTATTTTGGAAAGATTCCTGGGGAGGATACACTACGAATTATAATATTATTTCCTCCCCTAGAATCAAAGAAGTGTTATCAAACATTTGGGGCAAACTGTTAAAGACTATATTGACATTTAGACCAAGGATCCCAACCTTGGATGGAAATGGAAATCATTAGATGCAGTCCCTTTATCTAAGGCCGAAAAAGTAGAGTTAAAAAACATTTTTGATACAAGAAGGATAACTATAAAAAATAGAGAAGATAAGGTGATTTGGTTAGGCTCAAACTTAGGAACATATAAAGTCAAAGATGGATTTGAGGCATTGGTTAAACATCAACATTGGTAGAATTATGACCTACCCTTGAATCTCTATTGGGATAGGGCCTATCTCCCTAAGACTAGCATATTTATATGGGAAACTTTACAGAAAAGTATTTTGATGACATAATGGTTTAGGAAAGTAGGATTTGAGGGCCCTTCAAGATGCCTGCTATGTGAATGACATTAGGATCAGTAGACCATATACTTCTAAATTCCCCCTACACTATGGAGTGTTTGAATTGGCTACACAAAAAACTAAATTGGGGGTTAGTGATAGCTAATAACTTGTTGGATTCCTTAAAAGGTTGGCCAATGATTTGTAAATATAGTCTATATAGCATTATTTGGAAGATTGTTCCATCCATATTGACCTATGAGATATGGAAAGAGTGTAATAGAAGGATTTTCCAAGATAAAAAGATGGAGATGAAGTGTTTATTGAACAAGATTGAAGCATGTATAGTAGAAACAGTAAATAATAAATTAAGGAATCAAGGCCAATCATACTAAAAATTAAACAATTGGGATAGTCGAATTAGAAAAGTTTCATTTGGATTAATTATCACTCCTTAATTAGGTAATGGTGAGAATAAGAGTCAAAGGGATAGAGAACAATGTAGATGGACTGGCCCCCAATATGGATGGTTTAAGCTTAATTTTTATGGGGCCTCAAGGGGTAACCACGAGGTTGTGGGGATTAGGTGTGTTGTCCATATGTGGGATGAAAGCATCTATGGCAAATCGGCCAAACCTATACGTACAACCTCCAATAATGTAGTGGAGATGGAAGCTCTAGTTGAAGGACTCCTACTGTGTAAGGATTTGGGAATAAAGAAATTGGAAATTAAAGGGGACTCTCAAATTATCATAAATACATTAAGAACTAGACAAACTCCTAATTGGGGGTTGAATTCTAAACTAGGGAGACCTATAGAGTTGTTGAAATTCTTCAAACTCACTAAGATCAACCATATCTATAGATAGGGTAATAAAGTGGTGGATGGATTAGCTAACCAAGAGGGAAATGGGATGTTAATTGAAAGGACAAGAGACTAAAATCCAAACTCTAACTAATTGAAGATGGATACTTATAGGACTAATATCAAAGTAATAAGAAAAATGTATTTACTAATGATGACTACTTTGAATTTGAGGGAAACATTGTTATGATTTCTTAGTATTGATATGTTGGATTGGTTTTTTTTTCTTACAAGTCTACTTATTTGTATATTTATATACACACATAATACATACACACACACACACACACACACACACACACACACACACACACACACACACACACACACACACACACACACACACATATATATATATATATATATATATGTGTGTGTGTGTGTGTATATATATATGTATATATATATATATATGTATATGTATATATATATATATATGTATATGTATATATATATATATATATATATGTATATGTATATATATATGTAGATGCACACACACACACACATACAACTTATATGTATATACCTATACATATACATATACATATACATATACATATACATATATATATATATATATATATATACATATGCATATGCATATGCATATACATGTACATGTACATATACATATACATATACATGTACATATACATGTTCATATACATATACATATATATACATGTGTGTGTGTGTGTGTACATATACATACATACATATATGTATGTATGTATGTACATATATGTACATGCACACATAAATTTTGGGCTATGTTCCCCTTGGTTGATTGCTACTTGTGGCTATTCTGCTCTTTGTGGGTTTCCTTTCTCCCTTTTGATTTTTTTGTCTACGTCTTATCACTATTTAGTGGATATGTATTTATTTTTCCAGCATGTTCTTTATAATCATCTTTCTTCTTTATTTTTGTTATGTCTTATATATCTTTCATTTGATTATTTCATTTTGTAGAGATAGAGATAGATATAGATATAGATATAGATATGTTATCATAACTGATAGTAATGTTGAAAATTGATTTTCTGATGGTGATGATGATGAAGATCGACC